>JAYJMB010018565.1:30238-41258 GCA_036873735.1 Pouteria campechiana
CAGCTAACCTTATATACTTCTTCTGTCCATTTGACTTGGTCCAACTGGAATGGTCATAATTGTTCAATCATTCTAAAAATTCGATGCCAAAACTGAAATCCTATAACAAATGAGAAGTGAGTTTTACGGCGGTAGACAAAGTTTAACTAAAATTATCAATGCACTAAAAGCATGACTCTAGTGATTAAAAAAAATCTATCCATTTAGATTGATATATATATATATGGTTTAAATTTTCAATGGAGATTTTACAAATATACCAATACCTTTCGCCCATAATTACAGATGTATTTCCATTTTTAAAATATTAGCAAATACATATATAAGTTTATAGAAACTTGTAATTTGCATTAATTTGATAGTAACCATCATGACAATATAAAATAGATATTAAATTTTTTTCATAATTTATAAATTACCCATCATAACAGTTATTACTGGAATTTGGCTAATTATAAATTCTTTACAAATGTATAGATATATTTACTAATATTTCAAAAATATAGATATATTTATAATTACAGTTACAACGTGTAAGTATATCAGCAAATGCTTCAATTTTTAAATTTTTGCTATATTATGTTTTAAATTGTTTTTAAAAATACATTAAATTGGTCAATTAGGTTGAACCGGGTGGGCCGTGAACCGGGCATGGACCGGTTCAAATGATATTCAATGCATCCAATAAAAAGGACATTTCCGGCAACTGGAAATTGCGCCCTCTCTCTCTCTCTCTCTCTCTCTCTCTCTCTCTCTCTCCTGGTTGTTGGTCCGGCGCAATCGTTTGTTTCTCTTTCTGTTACGATGCAACAGCTCGTCGGCCCAACCCACCGCGACTAAGCGAGCGAACGGCGTTTGTACCGTACAGTCGGCTTGTCTGCGAAGAAGGTAGAGAAAGAGGCGGCGAGGAAGAGATGGAATCCTCGCAGGCCGTGGGAGACGGAGACGGAGTCGAGCACGTCATTCAGATGGTGGACGCCGCCATCACCGCCGCTGACTGTGGCGCCGTCGCAGCAGCGGTGGCGGAGACGGAGAGAGATGAGATAATACCGCTGCTGTCGAAGAAGGAAGGAGAGAAGCCCAGATCGACGATCTTCTCCTTCTCGTATCCGACGCGCAAAGATCCCAAGGTATTCTACATCCGCTTTCCTCCATCGAATTCCGCATATTTAATCTTTTTTTCTGTACATGTCAGTGGTGGATGGGGCATGATGTCTACGATTTCGGAATTGTGGTTTTGAATGTCTAGTTTGAATAGAATCAATGGATTGTCTGTGGCATTGGTGAATTGAATTGTGAGGGTTTGTAGTTCTTTGTGTGCGCTTGTTAAGACGATGCCGAGGGCGTTGACGATGGGAAAATATCATCTTGCACACCAGCTGACATGCTGTGAACTTTATCTTGGAAACTTGGCTTGTACAAGCACATATGGTAGAGGAATTAAGCTCGAGCCTGTGGCATATTGGTCAGTGTCAGCATTTGGGGGCAGAATGTGTATGCCATACGCTGGATTGGAATCACGGAGAGCGTGCATGTGGCAAGGATGGGGAGGAAGGGCTACCAATGATCACTTAGTGGCTACTAGAGGCTTTGTTTTTCTCATGCGTCTGCCCATGGAAAAATGCTGCCTTGGCATAGTTAACTAGCCATGAGGTGGAAAGAGCTATTTGCACAGTCCCACATGGTGCGAGTAAGCTTTGTGATAGAGTCAACTGTTTTAGAGGTTGACTTTTAAGGTATTTAGGTGTCCTGGGAACCTCGGTGATTGAGTTGCGTTGCTTGGTGTGATCTGTCAGTTTAAGAGATTTCATATAGCTCTTAACACTAGAGGGAGAAAAAAATGAAACAAAGGAGGCAGCTAATTCATTACTAAGTTCATGATGCACGTAAGCTTCAGTCACCACTCTTTTACCTTTGCGAATAAATTCTTATAGGAGCCTGTTTTCCAAGGCAACTATGCTATGGAATAGTCAAGGTTGGCCCATGGAACCTTCTCACTGCAACCTATATCTATGGGAAAATTATTTAATACAACGAGTTGCATGTTTTTATGAAAAATGATATCTTTCTGAGATCTAAACCATTTATAAAAAATTTCAATATACATTTATTGGTCCACACTATCCAACAACATGGGGACATGCCAGCCATCATGCTAAGCCTATTTCGTTTGTACTTAGCCCACATTTGATCATCTGCATCCTTTTTCAGCAAGGGTAGTGGCGTGAAGCAATTTAGGAAATTAAAAAGGGTAGTGGCGTGAAGCAATTTAGGAAATTAAAAACATCATATTGTTTTGTGTATTGCAGGAACAAACGAAAAAAGAATCTGATGCGGAGGTTGTGCTTTTGAACCAATTTTTGTCATGGTTATGGAGTGGAAGTAGATATTCGGGTTTACTCTGCATGGCTATGTCTTCTTGTATCTACTTCATAATGGAAGTCCTGTCAGATATTTTCTCAGGTCAGCAAGTTCTAGAAAGATACTTTTTTCAACATCATTTCTATTATGTTCATGCTAACCCCAGTTGGTTGGGAAATGGCTGATGATGATGAAGATGTTCATGGTTTTAGGCATCCCATCCCTAAGTTATAATTCTCTATTAATTTCATGCTAACAGAACTTATATCAAATATTAGCATCAGCTGTTGAACATTGATCAAGGATTGTTTCAAGCTCTGATTTGTGTTCTCTTTTCTGCAAATTGACAGTTGGATCAATACCATTATTTGAAATTGTATTTACGAGATGTGCAATTATCTCGATCTTGTCATTTGTATGGTTGAGAAAGACTGGTCAGCCAGTATTTGGACCAACACATATCCGGAAAGTTCTATTCACGAGAGCCTTGAGTGGGTACCTTTCACTTTTGGCTTTTATTTATAGGTAAGTGGTGGTTACTCAGACAGTGTGGTGGATACTTTTTTCTTCTATGTTTTCAAATACTGTTCCTGTTGATGTTTCTCTGAGGAAATTATGGTTCTGATATCTCCAACTGCCAACCCAGACCCTGTAAAAAGTTGAACTTATTGTGATACTTTCTGTTGCATTGTTTTAAGACCAAGTGTGTGATAGTGTTGTCAACTAATTTTTTTGGTAGAAACTGTCTATAGTGTGTGTGTGTGTGGGTGTGTGTGTGTGTGTGTGAATTTTATCATCATAGTTACCGTAGGAAGTAGCTTCCATTAGTTTCTTTTCCTGCCTCGCTTGTGCTCTTTTCCGTTTATTTGTGTCGGGAATGCCTTAGATGCTTTCCACAAATTGTGCAGTTAGATACTAGGTAGCTTTTTATTTTCCTCAGCAACATTATTTATGACGTCTTTGCAAATTGTGCTTTTCAGCATCGAACACCTGCCATTATCTAATGCTATCGTATTAAACTTTGCAACACCAATTATGGCATCTATTGTGGCAAGAATCATATTGTACGAGAAACTGGCACTTACAGACATTGGAGGTATGTTGTTAGCATGGCATCTCTTTGTTTTTCTTGTGCCTCCACCTTCCCTTCAAAATACTCAAACATAGGAGGGGTTTGCTTATTATATCGTATTGGTTGATATTGATTCTTGTTGGAGGCATTCAATGGTGATCAGTTGACATTCCTTTTACACCCTGCAGCATTATAACCATTTTCCTTTTTTCAATTATATGATTGATGAGGACCAGATTTCTTTTCCCACTCATTCTAAGCAAGTGTCACTGGCCTAAGGCTTGACTTGAACCTTAGACCAGAATACATTGGTCTTTACCATTTTTTCCCTAGAAATGAGGGCTACTCACTAATTTTAGAAAGAAGTACATAAAAAAACAAGAAATAAGCAAAAATATGAATGGTTATTATTAATGGGAGATCATTTAATATTCTTTTGGTCAATGCTAGATGGGATTGCTCCCAATGTTTTGCACTTCAAGTGTAGCCAAATAGTTTCTCTTGCATACTAATTAGTTGCCTAGGAGAGATGTATTTATGTGTGGGATCTAGGCTTTAGATCTTATTGGCGTTGCTTCCATAAAAAAGAAAAAGAAAAGAAAGAAAATTTCCCTCTGTCATGTTGGTAGCTTGAACTTGAAATTTTTTATACTTTTGTTTCAGGTAAATCTTGTAATAATCTATGGGTTCAAATGAAAATCGCTACCACTTTAATTATCAAGTTTCCCTTTGGGATCTTCTTTTCCAATGTTCTAATTGAATTCTGGTGATTTTTACCCTCTCACAAGGCAAGTATCATTGCCAGTGCTTGAACTTGGGTAATGTGTTCATACAAATGCGTTTCTAGATTCTCTACCAGCCACACTGACTAGTTGAATGATGTTAATTGAATTTCAATGTTGGTAGTTATGCTTTACGAGAGTATTTCATCTATTCGTTTCCACTTGTTTGCAATTTTTGCTCATGGAACTGCTGGAAAATAACTTTCTTGACTTATTCATGTGTCAGGTTTGGCTTGCAGTTTCTTTGGCCTGCTATTTATTTTTCGGCCAATGCTTGTTACACAAGGTATGAAGTGATTGAATGATTTCAACAAACATATCTGGACTGTTGATCCCTATGTAGGATAGGAAGGAGGTACCAACATGAATGATAATGGTTTGAATCATCAGTTGGTCAGGTAACAGTTGTGGTCCACACGTGTGCAGGTAGACTACCTATAACTGAAAATAAAGGTGTATTATTGTAAATGTGTGGATCTATTGTAGTCATTTTAATCTGCTCAATCCTGTATGATGTTGTGCACTTGTGCACAATCAAATTCAACAGACCCTTTAAAAGTTGTGATGCATTTAAAAAATCTAGAATATGTTGTGGGTTCTATGGTGATTGCATGAGCTTGAAAAGAGATTTCTTAGTAGACTTGCCATTGTAACATCTGTATGGGACAGATCTGCTCAGCAAGTGGGGGACTAAAAAACAAGATGGGCTGGTACAAAATAGTGATGCTAGGGCTTGGCCAAGGTCTGTTCAACCTCAGCCCATAAACTAGGTCCCTAACCCGAGTGTAGGTTGATGGGCTAAGCCTAATGGGTCAAAGCCCAGCCCTTCATTTCACTATTAACGATAAGTCCTAGTTGGCTTAGTCCAGTCAATCTAAGATTGCCTTCATTTGCTAAAGGGTTTGACTATTAGACTTGCATGGTTAATAACTGTTTAACTAGTGTTGTCATTTAATGGGCTTAGGCTTATGGACATTTAACTGTATCTGAAGTCCATACCATTTCTCAAATGGGCTTCGCCTTTAAATCCTGGTCCTGCTTGATGTACTTGGTATGTCTGCTCAACCCAGTCTAAAGTAGATGAGACTCGAAAACCTGATTGACTATCCTTGTTCATTGACAGCCTTATTTTGCAATTAGTAAAGCATATGGCCAGCAAGTTATATTAATGATATGTTTTTAGCCAACCTGATGAGTGAACTTGCTTGATGTCCTGTTGAGAACATGCTTGCATTGGCTCCCACAAGATAAATGGCATGGATCCTGGACATGTTTATCAAAGTGGCCATATGCTGTTGATCACCTTGTCAGTCTATGTTAGCATAAGAAATGGGCACACCCAAAATGCTCCACAATTGATCAATATTGCATGTCTTTTTTTATTGTTAGTTATGAGTGTCAAGATATCTCGATATTGTTATTCATCATAGAACACAACAAAAGCATGATTATGTAAAATAACACCCGTAAGAAACATTAAACTCACTAAAAATCTTGGAATTGGTTTTGACTCATCAGTATGTATGTGCAATTCAATTTGAAAAATGCTATTGGGTCTTTATGTGGTATCTTTACATTGCTTGGTCTTTTTTCTTCATCTATAGGTGACTTGACTGAGAATGGTGGTCCAAGTAAGACATATACTGCTACAGGATATCACCCAATTTATGCAATATTAGTTGGTTTATTTTCTGCAACAACTGGTGGAGTCAGCTACTGCCTTATACGAGCTGGAGGAAAGGCATCCGACCAACCTGTGTATGATCCACATACTTTTATTGAACATCCAAACCTTTTAAAGTGTTCATCTTGTCTAAAATAATGATTTTATAAGATTTTATAACATTTCAAGGCTTGAGTGGATAGATCCAATTGAATGTTGAATTTTACATACATTATTATATATTTTTTAAAAGGTGTGGACCACACAAGACTTCAGTCGAGATGATTGTTAGTATCTTGGTTAAATACAATTATTAGATTGGATTTCTTATAATCATCAAGGTGGGGCTAAACAGAATGATACCACCAATTTACTTGTTGGTACAATAGAATACCTTATTGTAGATACATGATTCAAGGAAATCATTAGGCCAGACGTATTGACTCATATATTTGCATGTAACGTTCATTGCTTGGGATTTTGGTTGAATTGTACTTTGAACATAGCTTGGTCTGGCGTTATAATAATTTTCTAGCATATTATGTAAAATTGGTCCATCTTCTAATACACTTTTCTTCTATAGGGTTACAGTTTTTGGATTTGCTTTGCTTGCTACTCCTGCAGCAGCAATATGCACTTTGTCCCTTGAGGTATGCCTCTGTCAGTATGAACCTGTTCAACAATAATGGTTTTTTCCCCCCAGTATAAACACAACCTGGAGACTCCAATGTATGTGATGCTTATGGAATGAATTATTTGCTGGAAATCTTATTTGAATGATTGGTTTTTTTTTATTCTGCAACACAGCTTAAAGACTTTTGCTACTCAATGAATTATCATACATTTTTCCTATGTGATATTTCCGCATTCTCATTGTAATTCACTATCTTCCTTTCAGGAATTTGTGCTGCCAAACTTCTTCATGTTTCTTCTCCTGATCACACTTGGTGTATTGGCATTCTTTGCAGAGGTATCCCCGCAAATGAATTATTGGCTTGGTTTATCTTAATTATTTCAAAATTTGGACATTCAACTCCTGTCGTACTCTGTGGATTGCTGTTAAAAATGATAGTAACCGTGTTGCAAGCTTTCTTTCACTATTGCTTTTTGAACCAACCTTCCTTCTTAGAACACTGCCGCACTGATTCTGCCATATGCTATTGCCAGGTCTTCTCAGCTCGAGGGCTTCAGCTTGAGAAAATGAGTAAAGTTGCAAATATGCATTACATCGAGGTTCAATTTGTTTTGCTCAAGTTTAGGAAAACAGTTTCACCTCTTTCAAACTATGCTAATAAGAGAATATTTTACAGAGAATGATTTGTTGTGTCATAGGCCCTTCTTTCTCAAATTTGGTGTATTGGAATCTCGAAGGCAGAACCATCTTTCAATAGACTTATGGGATGCTTGCTTATTTTGGTGTCTGTTTGTGGCACCTTATATTTTGGACCTGAGAAAGAGACCAACTGATGATGGTCACATGAGATGGACTTGGAGGCGTGTACTTTGAACCACCTTTTCTGTATTCTAAGCCAGCTTCATTTTGAAAATCCAAGTGGAGCCGCTTGCTGCTGTTGCATGGAATGCGACATGAGCACATTACAAATCTCATCTGGAGCCAGAGATATATCAGCACCCATCTCATCGCAAAGGCAGTGATGTTCTTGTTTTGGTCTTACCGTGTGAATAAACAGGAAGTGCCATTTTTGTGAGAAATCAGCTTAAATGAGCTGAAAAGAGAATTACATGAGGAAAATCATATCTATTACAGAAAAGATGCCCTAGTTGACTTGTTCTTGGCAATTGAATTACCCATCCTTAATGAGGAAATTTTGCTAATTACTACATTGTTTTCAAAATTGATTTTATCATTTGTAATTACAATAATTGCAGTGAGCAGTTACAAGATGGATGGTCTACAATATTTTTGACTATGAAAGTCTCTGTTTACAGATATTGTGATGTCTTTCCCCATGATGGTGTGGAACCCTGCATTTCTTCAGTCGAGTTTTCTTGTCATCCAAGATCTAGAATTTCATTGGCATAGGATCACATCCAATGTGTTGACCTTACATTTGGGTGTAACCAATTTATAATGACTAGGAAAAGATGAAAATAAAAAACACCTTTATTAGTGGAAAAATTGCCTGTCATTATTAATTAGGAGGAGATTTCCTTACTAATGAGCATCATTGATTTTTACTCACTATATAAATCAAGAAGGGAATGGACAGTTAAATAATCATATAACCAATGGTTTGCATCAAAAGTTGTTTCTAATTGTAGGACCACTTGACTTTTTGCGCTTCATGCTACACACATGGAACACGGTGGCAGGTGGATTAGATGAGTGTATTAGGCATTTTTTATTTTTGTGTTTTTGCAAGTACAAAGCATGTTGTGATCATTTCATTTCCTTTTATAAACTGAAATGAAATGGGTGGCTATGAGATGATGTTTGTTACTGTCTCCTCTAGGGATGCAATAAGAGAAGCTAACAGCTAGTGCTAATCATGCGGTTGTAGCACACCTTACCCTTTCCACAGATCACATGCAAGCTTATTGTCAGGTGGGTGTAAAAGAATCAAATCAGATGGAATAAAGTCTGCATAATGTGAATTATGAAGGGGGATAAACATAAGTTCTTTTACCCGAAAAGATAAAGAGTTGTTAGTTGGAAAAGATGCATTATAACAGAAAAAAAATGTGATTTTTGGGGTAGGTAGATGTTACATCAAGGGGTTGGGAAGCAAGGTTTTTAAAAACCCTATGGAAAAATGCATGAATCACCCTGTTTTAGTGGAAAATGTGGGTTGAGCTACTGCTTTGGTGATCCAGGTGAGTTGTAGTCGTTTTACCTTGCTCTGGAATGTCTCTGATATTTTTATTTATTTTTACTTTTTTTTCCCTGAAGGTGTGTTTTTTTGCTAGAAAGAGAAATATTATGATAAATTTACGTTATGCCTTGACCTATTTATCATTTTTATGGTTCATGCTTATTGTTCATGAGAAAAATTAGGAAAAAATGAGATTGAAGAAAGAAATAGCCATCGCAATGTATTATAACAATTTTCAAAACAAGCAAGCCAGTTATTTAAAATTAATGTGAAAAATGGGACCTACTGTTACCAAAAAAATAATGATATTTATGCAATTAAACACTTCTAGGGCTTACTACAAAAGGGTAATGATTCAATGTTTCAATAAAATCCAATTTGTTCATTATATTTATTACTATCTATTTTTCTAAAATACATATTTATCTGTATATATTATATACTTGTGTGTTTCATTAGCTACTAGAAATTTTTAATGGCTGTATATTGACTCTTATTATATTATATAATTTTCCGCATCATAAAAATAAATGTATACTGAATTATATTGTGGATAGTTTAGATCGAATAAAAATATCAAATTTTATTAAAAATGAAGAATTTTCAAGGAATCATTTCTCATTCAAAATATCATAGATTTTATTTTGTTATTATATTATTGCAATGTTTAGTGCAACCATGCCATCACCCTCATACCATGTGCGAGGCTAGGTCAGCCAGAAGTAGCCAAAACACCACCATAGCCATCAAAAATATGGTGTTGTTGCATGGCCAAAACCCCGTCATAGCCATAAAAAAAAAAAAAAAAAAAAAAAAAAAGTGGTGTTGATGCATAGCCAAAAACACCATCGTAACCATAAAAAATAAAATAAAATAAAATGCTGTTGATGCATGCGATTCAATAGATCAAAATGCGCCATCCTAGCCACTGTTCAAAATAGTCTCTTATGTTACAACATGAACAAAATCTACTGTTTATTACACATGAAAAGATTTGTACAGACCTCGTGGAAGGTCCTGAGTATCATTGGCCTGCACTCCTCTGAGTTCATGGAGATGTAGCAATTCAAGAGACACCTAAGCACCTTAGGCTCTTCTATCTTGTTGCTGGTTATTACCTCGAACATGGAACGACGAAAATCATCTCTTGGATCATAAGAACACTTGTCTACTGCAACCATGATGATGCACTTGCATTCATCCACCCTTGGCTTCCTTGTTCTCCATCCATTTCCAAGCTCCAATTTTCCTCTAACCATTTGGTCCAACTTCTCTTGAACTATTGCATGCACTAAGCTTGAGATTGGCTCGACCCGGTCACACTCGGTGCTTTCACTGTCCTCCGACGAAGAGACACTCAGCCGGCAGCTGCAACAAAATGGCCCACATCTCTTGGCTTTCTGTGGGTAGTATACCTTCCTTCTACCTCTCTGTTTTCTTTCGTCCATGGCGTCGATGCGGCGGAATTTGAATGCTCTCATTCATGCTCGAAAACTCAGCTCCATCATTTATTTACAGATGGAAAGAGCAAGCATCGCCGCCGAGAAGATCGCATGTGTCTCGCTTTATGTTAATTTGTAGTTAAAAGAAGAGTGATTGAACATTTTAAGCCAATTTGATGTTTCTTTATGCTTGGAGACTATGATGAGGTGGAACTTTGAAAACATGATTTTTGGTGCCCATGTCTTCCAAAGAGGGAGCTAGTAGTAGATAGTGGACCCTTAAATCTCCCACCAAATCCCTTCAAATGAAAGTTCATGAAACCATCATTATTACTAATGGGTGTGGCTTGTTTAGGACCGACCATAGGCTATCAGTGCCCTTGGTATTATAATTTTCATATGAATAGGAAGCCATGTGAAGCTTGCTTGATTAGGCAAATGGATGCTGTTTCTCATTGCTTGACGTTTTGTTAATTTCTACTTTTTCCTCTTTTGATCAAAAGCTGTCGGAATTCCTTGTTTAAACTTCAAACTAATCATAGCTTCGAGAAATTAATCACATGTATATATTTGGTACAGCTGTTGCCATTGCCACTTCAAATCTGCCTTCAGTAGTCCTGCAGTTCATAGATCTTTACCACGCATCAGCCAATACGCTGGGAATGCAAACCATGATCTCGAGGTTGTGGTGCAGAACATATTCCATTTAAACCATGAGCCCGATCTCCCATCAATTATGAAAAATGGATCTAAACCACATCTTGGGTATCCTATATTTCTCTGTCTAATTCCAATCTAGGCCTTAAAATGGGACTATGTACTTTGCAAACACATAAAGCTTGTGAAGCTCATAATCTTGTGCATGG
>JAYJMB010018576.1:0-90031 GCA_036873735.1 Pouteria campechiana
CCCCCCCCCCCCCCCCCCCCCCCCCCCCCCCCCCCCCCCCCCCCCCCCCCCCCCCCCCCCCCCCTGAATTGTGTCTTTAAAAATTTTAGCCAAATGATAATCAAAGTGCAAGACTAAAGAAATTACAAACAACACAATGCAATTAGATTGGTATTTTTATGGTGGTTCGGCCCTTCATTTGGGTTCCTACTCCACTTCTATGAGTTAGCCTTCTCTACTAAACTCAGGTGACACTAACACTTATTGGTTTTACAAGCTCACCAACAACTTACCAGTTTTCCAAGTTCACCAGAAACTTCATGTTTTATGCACATGGATCTAGTACACCAAGTTCTCTCCTAATTTTATAGAATCTATCCTTTGAAAGTGGTTTTGTAAAAATGTTTGCTAACTGATTTTCAGTAGGTACATATTCCAAACAAACATTAAGATTTTGTACTTGATATCTAATAAAATGATATCTGACCTCTATGTGTTTAGTTCTAGATTGCAATATTGGGTTCTTTGTCAGATTTATTACACTAGTATTATCACATCTAATAGGTGTATCAACATATTTTAAACCATAATCATTCCATTGTTATTTCATCCATAAAATCTGTGCACACTAATTACCTGCAGCTACATATTCAGCCTTAGCAGTTGATAAAGCAACAGATGTTTATGTTTTGGAGAACCATGATATGATCATGGGTCTAAGAAACTAATATGATCCTGAGGTACTCTTCCTAGCTATCTTGTATCCTGCAAAGTTTGAGTCAGAGTACCCAACTAATTCAAAGTTTAAACCTTTTCAATACCATAAACCAAGGTTTGGAGTATCTCAAAGGTATCTAAATATTCTCTTAATAGCAACAAGATATGATTCTTTAGGATCTAACTAGAATTGTGCACACATGCAAACACTAAACATAATATCTGGTTTACTTGTAGTTAAATATAATAGAGATTATCATGCTTCTATGGAGTTTTTGATAGATAAATTTACCTTTTTCATCCTTATCCATTTTAATGGATGTATTTATTGGTGTGGCCAATGGTTTTCCTTCTTTTAAATTAAATTTCTTGAGTAATTCTTTAGTTTATTTTGTTTGATTGATAAATATTCTTTCCTTCATCTATTTTACTTAAAGCCCCAAAAAGAAGTTCATCTTACCCATTAAACTCATCTCAAATTCTCTTTTTAATTAAGAATTTACTTAGTCTCTCATACCATGCTCTAGCGACTTGTTTTAATCCATAAAGAGCTTTCTTAAGTTTGAAAACATGGTTTGGATCATAAGGATCTTCAAACCTAGGAGGTTGTTTTACATAAATCTCTTTATTAATGAAACCATTCAAAAATGCACTTTTGACATCCATTTGATAAAGCTTGAAATTCGTAAAAGATCCAAATGCTAACAACATTCTAATAGCTTCAATTCTCACAATAGAAGCATATGATTCTTCAAAGTTTGTTCCTTCCCTTTAATAATATCCTTTTGCTACTAATCTTGCTTTATTTCTTATTACTATACCAAATTCATTTAATTTGTTCCTAAAGACCCACTTAGTTATTATAATAGATTGATGGTTGGGCCTTGGAACAAGCTTCCACATATTATTACTTTTGAATTGGTCCAATTCTTCTTGCATAGCTATAATCCAATTTTCATCTTCTAAAGCATGATTTGTGTAAGTTGGTTCTAGTTGAGAAATGAAAGCAAAATTAATATATATTTGATGATATGAAGATTTATTTCTCACTCTATCATAAATATCACTAATTACTTGGTTTTTATGATGATCATGCATGAACCTCCAATCATTGGGAAAGGAATTGTTACCTTTATTATTTACCTCATTGATGGATGGTCTATCATTTGTTTCTTTTCATCTTTTTTGTATTTTTGACTATGAAGAATCTTTATCTTTATCTTGTGTCTTTACTTTCTCCATAGATGCTGTAAGTTCTCCTATCTCATTATCAAAATTGCTTATCCTTCTAGAGGGATTAGTACTTTTATCAAATTTTATATGAATGGATTCCTCTACAGTTTTATTTTTCTAATTGTAGACTCTGAATACCTTGCTACCAATGGAATAACTAAGGAAAATGCCTTCATTAGATTTGTTGTCAAATTTGTCAGAATTTTCCTTCTCATTATTAAGAATGAAACATTTGCAACCAAAAGTGTGGAAATGAGAAATATTTGGTTTTTTGCCATAACATAATTCAAGTGGAGTTTTATTAAGTATAGATCAAGTAAAGATTTTGTCAATACTGTAAGATGAAGTATTTATTACTTCAACCCAAAAATATTAAGGTAAGTCATATTCACTCACCATTGTCCTTGCCAACTCTTGCAAGGATCTCATTTTCCTTTTAGTTACTCCATTTTACTAAGGTGTTCTTGGTTTAGAGAATGTGTGCAAAATTTCATTGCTTTTATAAAAAGTAGTGAATTGCTGGTTTTCAAATTCTCTAGCATGATCACTTCTTATGGCTACTATATGACAATCTTGTTCATTCTATGCATGCTTGATAAACATTTTAAAGAATGAAAAAGTCTCATCTTTGGAAGAGAGAAATATTATCCAGGTGAATATAAAATAGTTATCTACAATAATATATGCATAATGTTTCCCTCCAAGACATCTAGTTCTTATTAGTCCAACAAAATCCATGTGCAACAATTGAAGTTATTTAGTTATGTATACTTCTTTGTTAGATTTGAATAATTCTCTAACTTGCATTCCTTTTAAGCAAGTATCACACAATGCATTTTGGTCAAACTTTAGTTTGGGTAAGCCAAAAATAGGATCTTTGTTGTATAGTTTTTCAATCATGAATTTGTTAGCATGTCCTAGTCTTCTATCCACAACAAGGATTCTTCATTATTCATAACAGGACATTTAACTTGGATATCACTCAAATCTACTAAATAAAAATTTTCATGTCTTTTACCAAGTACCACAACTGAATTTGAATTATCTATTATAGAACATATATGTGATTCAAATACAACCTTGTAACCATTATCACAAAATTGACTAATATTTAAAAGATTGTGTTTTAATCCTTCTACTAGTAAAACATTCAAAATAGTAATAGAGAGAGGTTAACTGATTTTACCAATCTCAACCACTCTGCCTTTTCCATTATCTCCAAAGGTAACTATTCCTCCATTTTTAGCTCTTAATTCTGTGAATAGCTACTTCTCTCCTATCATGTGTCTTGAGTAAATACTATCAATATACCATTTGCTACTCCTTATGGCTCTCAAGCACACCTGCAATAACAAGGTCAAGCTATAATTTTTGGTACCCATTTAGGAATGGGTCAAGGTGGGTTAGTAGTAGAATATTTTGCCACCCATTGCTTTTTAGATTCTACTAAACTATTATCTGTAGATATGTTGTATTTATTATACTAGCAACAGTTTTTGGTATCCAAATCAGGTTCTGTTAGGGTTCTAATTTTCTTTCATGATTACTATTTTTTTTTTGGTTTTCTCTACTCTTGTTCTTTACCTTTACTTTAAATAAAGTAGAGGTCAATGTTTTTCTAAGGGCATGATTTTCTACTTTTGTCTGCTCAAGTTCTATGTCAAGGTTTCCATTAGTCTTGAGCTGAATATTTTCTTGTCTTAACTTAGAGCATTCATAGATTGTTCTTTGCTTTAAAAGTTTTAAAATCTAAATATAATTTATCTAATAATTATTCTAGATTAGAAGTTTCAAGTTTGAATTTACCTCATCTTCATGGATGACTATGAAGCTTATTCTTGTATGATGCTCCTCTTAATTTCTTTTTTTGGAGCTAGGTGAACTAAATTGTGCTTAATTTTCTTCTTTTATTTCACCCAAACTTTCTTGCCTCATATATTCTCCAACATTTTTCATGCATCCATAGCTTTCTTCTTCTTTTCAAATTTCTTATTGTTAGAGATATTCTTTTTGTTAAAGTAAAAATTATATTTTCTTCTTGTCTCCTTGCTTTTTATTTGGTTCTAAACAATCAAACTTCATGTGCCTAGACTTATTGCAATTGTAACATATTAGAGTCTCCTTTCTCTTTTTCGTACTCTTATTATTTCTTTTGGAGTTGTTTCCAAATTTCTTCTTCTGATCATATTTTTGAATCTTCTGGTTATCATTGCCATATCCTCATCAGCTTCACTCGTTGAGGCCTCTTTTGAAGATTCTTCATTCTCTGAATCAGCTTATAAAGCAATCTTCTTACCTTTGAATTCATCTAGAACCTTGTGCTTCATTAAGACTTCATGGGTCATGAGTGATCCTATGAGTTCTTCCACTATCATTTTATCTAGATCTTTTGCTTCTTGGATAGCAATCACTTTAGGCATCCAAAATTTAAACAGAGTTCTCAAGATCTTTTTAACTAGCTTGGATTCTTCATATTTCTATCCCAAGTGTTTCAGTCCATTGGTGATTTTCTGAAACCTTCCAAACATTTCGAAGATAGTTTTTGACTCCTTGATGGAGAAGGCTTCATATTCCTGCACTAGAATATTAATTTTAATTTCTTTTACTTGATTTATACTTTCCCGTGCTACCTAAAGTTTATCCCAGATTTCCTTAGCTGAATCATAAGCAAAAATATTTTCAAATTCATATGAAGATAGTGCACAATAGAGACAATTCTTTACCTTAGCATAATGTTCTACTATTTGAATATCTTCTAGTGTATATTTATCTTTAGTGTTTGTAACATTCTTTCCATTCTTAACTACAAGCCACAACTAGTAATCTATGTCAATCATAAAATTTTACAACCTCATCTTCTAATACCCATAATTGGTTCTATCAAGTGGATTGTCCTTCAGCGGATGTGTTGTGGAACATACTAGCCATTTAGATATCTTCACAATTTAATATACTATTAATTAAAAATTAACTAGTTAAGCCTTCTTTGATACCACTTGTTGGTCCCAAGCTAGATAGTAGCTCACGAGGGGGGGTGGGTGGTGAATTAAGCTTTCAAAAATTTGGGCCAATGACTTGAGAGATGTGCTTAAAATAAAAGAAAGTAAAACTCACAGCATATATGCACATGATTTTTATAGTAGTTCAGCCCTTCCTGGTTTCTACTCCCCTTCTCTAAATCAATCTCCTTTACTAAACTCAGGTTTCATTTAACTCTTGTTAGTTTTACAATCTCACCAACAACTTATTGGTTTTCCGAACTTACCAGAATCTCTTACACATTGGTTTCCAAGCTTACCAACTAACTTATACATGTTGGTTTCCAAGCTTACCAACTATTTTACTGGTTTTCCAAGCTACCAGAAACTTTTATAAAGTGTTGGTTTTCAGAAAGCTTACTAACTAACTTATTGTTTTTCCAAATGGAAATGTACAAATTAATGCCTCTAAGTTAGGCAAACTTGTACAAAATTAAAACTCAATTAAATGAACAAAGTATGCAATAAGATCATATTCAAACTCCTTCTAAAGATGACATAGATCTGGCTTTAAATGCTTTGGCAATATTATAGCAGTTGGAGTTGAATGATGGAAGATCTTGAATGCTCCTTTTTTAGTACTTAAATCAAATGATTTTCAATGTGTTCTTAGATGTAATTAAGTGTTGCCTTAATCACCTTTTTATAGGCTTTGAGAAGATCTAGTTGTTGCAACCTTTAGCACCCTTTTTAAATTATTAGGCAAAGTCGGTAATGACTTTTGCATTCTGTTAGGCTTCAGAATTTCTGAGTTAAATACCCAAAACTTTTGACATTCGATCTACAACTTAATAGAATTTCTAAAGTGGTTTCTCAGAATTTCTGTGATAAGTGTTTATTTAGCAGTTTCTTTTTAGATTTTATTTGCATTAATTTAGCCTTCTATTCTAAATTTCTAAAGAACATCTAAGATACCTATGAAGATTTGATTTTTACTTCTGATATTTTTCTTTGACTCTTGTCTTCTTGAAGATGCCTCTAAGAAAGCTTCTGAGGATTTTCTGAGTATTGTGTTAGCATTCTGAGTTACTTCTGATATGCTTCTGATTGAGGAATAATTTTTTAATTTAACTCTAAGTGTTGAATTTACTTCTAACATCTTCTGTCTTATTTCTGAAGGTCTTTTGAGAAGATTTTGACCTCAGAATTTTCTTCTAGATTAATTTTATATGTCATGGAATTATTTTTGAGGTTCTTTTGAAAAACTTCTAAGTGTGGAAAGTTCCTTTGTAAGACTTCTGACATATTTCTACAATTTTGAGAAAGCTTTTGCATGACCTTTGTAGTGTAAAATTGTTACACCCTGATTCTAAGGAGGTTCTGATTTGCCTCTGATGTGGTTCTGAGATACATTTGATTACTTCTGAATTCTTTTGAGTTTCACATTATATTTCTGATGGGGTTCTGACATACTTTTGTTTGCTTCTGAACTTTTCTAAGTTTCATGTTGTGTTTCTGATAGGTTCTGATATGCTTCTAATGAGGTTCTAAGACATTTCTTTAATACTTCTGAAATTTCACGCTATGTCTCTGAACAAATTCTAATTTACTTCTTATTGATTTCTGAATAACTTTTATTTGGGCATTCCTTTTAAAATATCTTCCTTTGAAGGGTTAATGTAATAATTTTATAATTAATACCTATTTTTACTTGCAGTTACTCTCCTTAATCTGTTTTGATATTTAAATGTTGCATCTCTTGGAAAGTAATCTATAGTACATTAATTCTTCACTCATTTATTTGTTCATCATGAAAACTAAGTTATTTAATCTCAATTATCATCAAAATCAAGCTTAGTAGAGGGTTTAGACTTAACATATATTACTACCACACCCTCAAACTTGTTTTCTTTGGATGTGATCCCCCAATTGAAGGATGAATCCTTATTAATTCTTTTCTTTTTATCTTTTTTCTTTTCCTTTTGGCATTTTGCTTTTAAATACCCCAAACTTATCTTCTTTTGCTTCACTCATACCTCTCTAACAACCATTTGTATAGAATATGTCTCTTAATAGCTCAAGCATGGTATTTCAGGCTAAAAGGGTCTGACTGATGAGGTTAAAGAAAGAAAAGTTAAATGGTGGTCTTTCATATGCTTTACATATGCCATTCTTTCTTTAAGGCTCAATGGGAACACTAGTGACATGACTATACTAGGTTAACTTGAAAGGCTCAAACTGATCAAAGAATGTCTAAATAATTTCTTAGTAAATATGTAATCTAAAATTTTGCCTTAAGGGATAATCAAACAAGTTCTAACATGCTCATGTTAGTCAAAATATATCACCAATTCATAATGTTATCAACTAATCCACATACACTTCACATGATCATAATATGATGTGCTTAATAACAATTTCATCATTCATAAATAAGGACTTAACACAATAATCATTAAATCACAAAATAGTATCTCTCCTTCTTTTCGAATCATGTGCAATGATAATCAAAAACTTAACATAGGTTCTTGTTTATCAAGAGAGAATTAATCTAACTCATTCAAATTCACTAATTTTGTATAAGTTCTCTCGGATTTGCTTGGCTAAGTTATCAAAAAGTGAAGCTCAACAAAAAAATTATACCTAAATTCAAAAACTTTTCCATAACTAAATGAAAATCCCCAAATACCCCCAAACTTAAACCATACATTGTCCTCAATGTTAAAATTATGCCATAAGGGGGAAAGAAACTTCCTTGTGGGAATGTTTTCTCCTCTGATGGTGTAGGAAGGTTGTTGTTATGGTGTGCATAACTTTTTGAATGGATCATCTGCATCAAGAAAATAAAAAAAGAACCTAAGCAAAAAGATAAATTAAAATAAAACCAAATAGACTAAATTCTACAAGAGAAGGGAGGAGAGGTCATTCTAATTTATAGTCACATTGATCCTAAAGCAATCCTCATTCCCATTGAATAACTTCATCGCCTTGAAGATATTATACTTAACTTCTTGGCCATGGATTCAAAGTAGAGTTGGTCCCGTTCAGATGGTAACTCAAGAGGGAGGGGGGGTGTGAATTGAGTCTATAAAAATTTTGGCTAGATAATAATTAAAGTGCAAGACTAAAGAAATTATTGATAAACAATGCGCTTAGACTGGTATTTTTATAATGGTTCGGCCCTTCACTTGGGTTCCTACTCTACTTCTCTGAGTTAGCCTTCTCTACTAAACTCAGGTTTCACTAACATCTTCTTTGATTAGTAACCTTCTGATCAAACAAATACACCTGTTGGTTTCTAAGCTCACCAACTAACTTGTACAAAATACTAAGCAAGTATCCTACTTACTTTCACTACATAGTAGTAAGTTCTTAAACTTGTAGAGATATGTAAAAATAAATGTGCACAAATATTAATGCCTCTAACAGGCTGATTTTGTATCAAGTTTGAAAGCAGTAAACACAAATAATATAGTAATAAAAGCAATAGGATTCAATCTCCAGAAGTAGTTGAATGAATGACTTTGAATGCTTCTTTGAATGAACTACAGTATAGTTGAAATCGTAGAAGAAAAATCTTAAAGACTGAGTGAATGCTCTGTCTCTTATTTTTTAGTGTAAAACCTACTATCTTCTTTGCTCTCACAAATTCTTTCATATTTGAGATCTCTGACTTTCTCGACTATGGTAGGTGAGAATCATTAAATGCTGAGAAATGTTTGAATTTATAACCATTGTACTTTCAGTGAGGTTTCGAAGATTGTGAATTAACATCAGATCCTCTGAGCTTTTAAGTAATCTAAATTTTCACAAGTGGTTGTCTCTTTGGATGCACCGAATATGTGTTTTGGAGACCCCTAAGTTGAGCAACGGTAGTGTCTTGCATCAGGATCATGGAGGCTAACTCCAAAGTTATTATTCTGTGACTCCAAAGTGTTTTCCTTGACTCTGAAGTTCATTTCCCCTAACTCTGACATATTTTTTGAAAGGTGTCCTGTTAACTCCAAAGGTTCTTATCATTATCTTTGAAGCACCTTATCGACTCTGAAGTTGCTTGTCTCCACTCTGAAGTGCTTGACTTAAATCTAACGTTCGTGAGCCCATGATTTTGAAGCAATTCGATTAACTCCAAAGTAATATCATCACTCTGAAGTTATTTTTCTATGTCTTTGAAGTGCATTAGTGGCTCCAAAAACACTTATCTTGGCTCCAATTTATTTTTGCTGAATCCAAAAAATTGTGACTTTCGTGACCCCAAATAGATTTTCTTTTATCTCCAAAGTGTTTCATTGGCTCTGAAGAGTTAACCTCTTGTCTCCAAAGTGCTTGAGGAACTTTTAAACCTGAAGTTGACTTCTAATAAAGCTTTCTTAAAACTTTGAACTTTTTGTTTTCTTCTTTTAAGTATATTTGTGATTTATATACTTAGATGTTTTGAGCATTTACTTGGTTTCTTCCTTTGATCATCATGAAGATTATTCTCAAGTTAACTATTAAAAGATATTTTTGCAAAATGCTTGAGAATAGATTGTTAGTACCTAAATGTTTCACTCATATTTTTGCTCATCCTCAAAACATGATTGGTTAAGAAAGTTCATCATCAAAATCAAGCTATTTTATTCTCCCCTTTTTAATGGTGACAAAAAACTATGTACCTTTCAAAACTTATCTAACAATGAATTTAAAGCAAATTAATTGCTTAAGTTTCAATGAAGTTCTATTAATTCAATGTAACTACCCCTGAATAGGTGCACAAAATTTCAATTATATTTCATAAAAATTTCATACATTTCATATAAAAATTTCATACTTTCAGTACATTTTCTCCCCTTTTTTATCATAATCAAAAAGGTGGAAAGAAACAAAACTAGTACAAAACATAACTTATGTTGATCAAAATTGACAAATACAAAACATGATCAAAAATTTATGCATAAAGAATTTTCATAGAGAGTACATATTACAAGAGAATATATCAAAAATACACATCAAAGAGAAAAAAAAACTAGAGGCAATAGAATCAGCGAGATGATTTGGGTTTTGTCTTGTAGGTTTTGGAAAAGGGTTCAAGTTTAGGTTAAGAGGTTGATGGTTTAGAAGATGACTTGGGTCTTTTTGGTGGAGGAGATGGAATGAAAAATGGATCCTTTGGGAATACTAAAGGGTGTTAATGGGCATATGCTATGGGTCCAAATCAGAAGCATAAATGAAATCAATACGTTCTCTAAATTGTAGATCTAGCAACTCATGAAGGAATACAAGAGTCTTTTTTAAGAGGGCCTCTATATCGGCATTCATTCAGGCTATATACTCTTGATGGTATATGGTTATTCTGGAGAGAGAAGCCTTTTTATGTTCCTTTGGAGGTGGAATCTTTGGCTTCCTCTTGGGCTTAGAGGAGAGGGCTGAGATGAAGGTGTAGAAGATGATGGTCTGGGTAGTGGTTTTGGTTTTGAGATTATGGGTAGTTTTCTAGGAATTTTGGCTTTGGTAGAAGGGGTGGAGTAGGTTTAGGTGAGGAGGATGGTTAATAATATCTTGTCCTAAGCCTATGTCGGATGGATGTATCATTGAGCTGTGGATATGAAAGAGGAAGATTATTAACAATTGCCTAGAGATAGGCATTTGAATAGAATGTGATCTCTTCCTCAGTGATGAAAATGTTATTGAAAGGTCCTGAAGGAGACGAAAATGAATTTCTGAGTTTTCTAAACTTTGGAAGTGAGTGAAGAAGTTTCTTAGAATATCTTTGAAGGATTGACTCTTTATTTTGAATGTGAATTTTGTGGCCCCTTTGGAGTCATTGGTAGATTAGGAAAAAGTTGAATCCTATACAAAATGTTAGGATCTATGATTTACGTGAAAGATAATTCCTGAGGGGATAAAATGATAGATTGTGAGAGAAATATCTGAGCAATTTTAGGGTTGATTTCTAACTCACTCCTATACTTATATGTGAGGCTTGAAAATTTTATGGCAAGCATATTTGTATACAGTCAAAGATTGATAGTATATGCACAAGAATTTGGAAGTTAGAAGTGGAAAAAATAAGATAAGCGTGACTAATGAACTGAGTATTATGATGTACAGAGAAGAAAATTAGTGATTAAAAAGGGTCAGAAAGTTATATAGGTGGGCCACATGTGTTCTTCTCTGTGTACACTGCTAAGCATCATAACAGAATGAGCTTAAATGCTCTATCTTCCTCCCAAGAAACCTATTTCACATCCAATTCTCCTCCCCTCCATTCCCAAGCCCTAGAAATCTTCAAAACCTAGAGGATTCAATACCAAATCACTTGGAAATCGATAGCAGCAGGTCTAGCAACACTCCAGCATTGAGAGAACATCGATCTTAGTTGATGTGGAAGTGGGGAATTGAAGGAAAAATTGGGATTTTTCCTATAGCTTGGATTTGGTAGTTCCAATTGAAGAAAATTGATTGGTAAGTGATTTTTAGTCCTAATTATCTATTTTAGTTAAATAGATTTATTTAATTTAGCTTAAGGAGTTAATTTTGGGATTGGAAGGTTGGGAAATGCAAAAACATATGACCTGAGTAGTGAAATGAGTACTTGGAATGCAAATTTGATAAAGCTTTAGTCGAATTATGTATATAAGTAGTTTTGCAAAGAAAATTTAATTGAATAATAGTTGCAACTATGAAAAATGAAAGTTGCATACTTGGTGTTTGAAGAAATATTATTAAGAAGATGTGACATGATTAACTTATAATAATGATTCCATAATTACCTCTTTAACAAGAGTACATGAGTGATTAAGGAAACCCTACGCAGGGAAGGAATTAGGTTAGACTATGATAGTGAATTGCAGTAATTGGGTTTCATAAATAGTTAGGTTTATTTGAATAATGATGAAGCTTGTGGTTTGAGTGTAGGAATTCAGTTGCAAAGCCAAATTTGGAAATACAAAGCATACAAAGGAAGCAAGATGTGCTTATTCAGGACCCCCCATGGAGACAGATAGGCAGGGCTAGGCATCCAATTTGGCGCCACCGGCACTGGTTCATTGTTCAAGCCATTTGGCTTTTTGGCTTTTTGTATTATTTGTTTATTAATTACTCTCCTTTTTTTTGGTAGATTGGCTACTTTACTAATTAAGTGTATTCGTTGTATTAATATTATTTGAATGTATGTTTTAAGAAAAGGAATTAGAAAGAAAAACAAGAAATATGATGTTTGGTTAATGAATAACATAAGGATAAATTATTTGGGATTGAGTTTAATAACTAATTGGACGGAAATGTATGAAGTAATTAAGTAAAATGCCAACTATGGTTATATGAAATTGGATTTGAATGCCTGCCAAAAGAAGTCTTTGGTTATTTAGCCCATAAATGGGCTTTGTTTGATATTGCTTCCTTGATGGCAAAGAGGCTAACCTATTGGATGTGTGACTCCTCTAATTACTTAGCAGGTGTGAAAGGAGAACCTACTATCCCTGAAATGCAGTGAGGGCGAGACACCATGAGTATTAGTTAGGAGTCTCGTAACACTCATAAACGGGATTGTAGGGAGGGGCTGGATCACACCGGATTAGTAAGAAAGTTGAGTCTATTTGTTTGGTTGTGTTCACTTGGAATGTGGTTGTAACCACTTGGTTGATGACCTCCCAGGCAGGGTATTAGATTATGATAGGTGAGTTGATGAGAGAATATAGATAGGATGAAATAAAAATGAATATAATTTTGATATAAGAAAAAGGGATTGGATATGATAGATATTTTGAGGGATTTTTGGAAGGATTCTTTGTTATTATAGGTAGAGAACAATAGTTTCATCATGATGTATCTAATGAAATAGAAAATATTGCTATGTTCTTACAAATTTTGTATGTTATTACTATTATAATTCATACCTGCTTATTGAGTGCTAGGACTCACCTTATTTTAATACGTTTTAGCTGATAGGCTAGAAGATGGAGTCCAACGAGGGGTTGGAGCTCAAGAAAGGGATAAACTATGAAGTTTAGAACTTTATATACTTTTGTCTTGATACACTTTTGTTTTATTTGTATGCCTCATATTTTTGAATGTATTAAAAATGTAAATTTGTAAATTATGTCAAAGATGTAAAAGTAAGAAGTAGATATCATAGTAGTATGCATGTCATTACTGTAATACTTATAAATAGGCTTCCACATTCTACTTTTACAATGCCATTATGATTCTAGGCATTTGTGGTGATTGGGAATGTGTCATACAGCTTTAATACGGCTTCATGAAGGCAAATTCAGGGGAGACTATTCATGGGTCCTCCTGTTGTTGCCTTTGTAATGTCTAAAAAAAGCAGGGCATTACATCAGAATATGTCATTCTAATTGGATTTGAGATACGAGTAAAAATGTTAAGATTATCAAAAGTTGGTTTTGGAGGAGATTGTGGAGGAGTTGGAGTTCTTTTTGTAGTTTGGACAAATTGAAGGTGAGTTCCATTCTAGATGAATTTGTTCAATTCGTTCAGAAAAGAGTTCTCCAGACAAAAAGAGATCCTTTTTAGTAAAGCTCAAATCATCATATGGACCTTTAGAAAGAAAGTACCATTCAAGAATTGGCACTAAGATGGGATACTTTCCATATCTAACAATAGCTCTATGCAGATTGGAAAAGTAATCCTCAGGCAAATTTGAAGGTGGAATAGAAGGAGGTTGTGTTGGAGGAGAGGGAGAAGTAATTTCGGTAGGTTGACTCACAGGTTGAGCAACCTCTGGAATTGTAGGAGATGATGGATGAGGAGAATATGTGGGAGAAGACATCACTGTGATGGGAGATTTGGTTCTAAATGGAGAGAAGTGATGTTGAAGCGAAGAAAAATGAGTCGGAGGTGGAGAGAAATGAGGGTGATAAATTTGAATTTTGAATGACTTTGTAGAGATTCTAGAGAGTAAAGTCATTGATCAATCTTATCAACTCTCAAGATAGCTCTCAAGCTCATGGATGACATGACATTGTTAAGTCTATAATCCATTCTGTTCATTTGAAGAGCTAGAGTAGACATAAAGTGTTCAATATTCGTTAGTCTATCTTCTAGGTGGTGTGGAAAGGGTTGTTGAGTGAGGATTGATGAAGTGGTTGGGGTAGATGGTTGGTGAGTGTGTCTAATGGGTGATGGAGATCTAATGGGTGTGAATGAAGTAGTGGTTGTTGCTGCTGTCTCATTTTCTTCTCTTAATACTTCTTCTGAGCCTTGTACTCTGAAATTTCTTAGATCTTCTCCAGAGACTTCTTCTCTTCTCTTTGTCTCTGTTTGAGTCCCATTTGTGAGAGTTTCTTCTATTATTTCTAGGGTCTACTATCTTTTTGGGTTTTCTAATTCTTGTACTTTTGATATGGATCTCTTTAGTTGTTCGATTCTTCTTAGTTTTCATTGATCCGGCCTTGTGACGTCCTTTTGAAACCCATTCTTTTTAAGGTTCTTTCATCAAGTATGTCTGAGTCCTTAGACTCTTCTCTCTTTTCTCTAGATAGATTTACTCCTGCATCTTTGAGGATTCTTGTGAAGATCATCCCATATGATGGAAATCTTGTCATAGATTTTACTAGATATAAATGATCCACTATGATTTGTGCAAGGTTCATTTTCTTTTTATTTTTCAAAGCCCATAGTACTTTTGCATATTTTTCTAAGATTGAATGTGTGACACATTATTTATTACCATTGTGTATGCTAATTTGAGATCTAGGTTTTTTCTTGTCTATCTATTTCAACTCCTGCTAGGTCTGAGAATAATCTCATTCTGCTTGATGGCCACTCAACATGTTCTTCTTCAATTTTAGGGAGGTTGAGGATTCTTCTCAAGTTATGAGGGGATAGGTTTATCTCAATCTATCCTATCCATGAGGTTACTGATTAGAGCCTTCACCAATCTAGGATAACATGTCTCTTTATAGCTCAGAAAATTAGCTTAACCTTGGAATCAAAACCACTCACATACTTCCAAGTTGATTCACCTTTCTCCAAATACCTCAAAATTAAATGCTTTACCCCTAACGATTTTCTTAATTTCATACTTATTAAGATATCTAGAGTAGGCATCTTCTCTATTAAGGAAAATTACCTCAAATGTGTCATCCTCGCGGCTTACTCTTTTAGAGATACTTGTCTCTGAAGCTTCATCCCTTTCCTTCCTTCTGATGCTTGAATTAGTTGTTTTTTGTTCTCACTATTGTAGTAGAAAGAAATGGGGATTTATAAATTGATGGAGAAGATATGATGGAAGAATTGCTTGAACTGACGAGTTTGAATCTAATGGTATGATGAGGGGTTTCTCTGAAAGGATGTCTACGGATGCTCTAAGAAAAGGAATTTTAGGTTTTCGGAGGTCTTTGAATAGTTAAATAGGATTTTAGAGTTATAGTTTCTTCAAAATGTTGTTGGAGGATCCAAAACAAGTGAGTGTGATCTTCAAAGGCAACAAATATGTTTTACTTTGGTGACTCTAAAGCTTTACTTCGGAGGTAACATAGCACATTGGAGGCTACAAAATGATGTATTTTTGAAGGTAAATTTTTTTTCCTTTGGAGGGTCTGAGATTTTGTTTCAGAGGCATGATCAATTTTTGGAGGCATCTTGGTTGATTATCAGAGGGTTTAAAGGATGTTTCAAATGTTCCAAAATGTTGCAAATTTTCAAATTTGTTCTTTTTGTGCATTTTTCATTGGAATAATCAATAAGGATCATATTTTCTAATGTATAGGTATTTTATTTGTTTCCAGTTAAGCATTTTGATTAAAATACCTAATTCTTTTCTTAACTTACTAAATCTATCTTCTGGTGGAGATTTAGTAAAGATGTCTATTAGTTGATTTTCAGTAGACATAAATTCTAAACATATATTATGATTTTGAACATGATCTCTGATAAAGTGGTGCCTAATTTCTGTGTTTTGTTCTGGAATGTAAAATTGGATTCTTGATTAGACTTATGGCACTAATGTTATTTCATCTTATATGGATATCAACAAAGTTAAGGCTAAAATTATTTAATTATTGTTTTATCCAAAGGATCTGAGCACAACAACTGACAATTGCTACATATTTTGTTTCCACAGTTGATAATGCCACAAATGTCTATTTCTTGGAAAACCATTGTATGATCATGCTTCCTAGAAACTAATAAGATCCTGAAGTACTCTTTCTGTCTACTTTATATCTAGCAAAATTTGCATCTAAGTACCACATTAAATTAAAATCAGAACCCTTTGGATACCACAAATCGAGGTTTGGTGTGTCAAAAAGGTATCTTAAGATTCTCTTTACAACAATTATGTGTGTCTCTTTGGAATCTGATTAAAATCTAGCACACATGTAGAAACTAACCATTATATCCAGTCTACTTGTAGTCAAATATAATAATGATCCTATAATGCTTCTATAAAGTTTGTTACATACTGATTTACCTCTTTCATCTTTGTCCATCTTTATTGAAGTGCTCATTGGTGTTCCATATCTTTTACAATCTTCAATGCTGAATTTCTTTAGAAGTTCTTTTCTATATTTGACTTGGTGAATAAAGATTCCTTCTTTCTCTTGTTTGATTTATAGTCCCAAGAAGAAATTTAGTTCACCCATCAAACTCATTTCAAATTTTTCCTACATAGTCTTGGAAAACTCTTGGCAAAGATTTTCATTAGTTGCTCCAAATAATATAACGTCAACATAAATTTGAACTATAAGTATATCTTTCTTTATATGCTTAATGAAGAGAGTGGTATCCACTTCACCCCTTCAAAAACCTTTTTCAATTAGAAATTTACTTAGCCTCTTATACCAAGCTCTAAGAGCTTGTTTTAAAGCATAGAGGGTTTTCTTTAGTTTAAATACATTATTTGAATAATGAGTATCTTCAAACACAGGGGGTTATTCCACATATACCTCCTTATTAATGAAATCATTCAAGAATGCACTTTTCACATCCATTTGATATAGCTTGAAATCCATGAATGATGCAAATGCAAGAAGCATTCTAATGGCTTCAATCCTTGCAACAGGGGCATATGACTCTTCAAAGTCAATACCTTCTTCTTAACAATATCCCTTTGCAACTAATCTTGCCTTATTTCTTACCACAATTCCTAATTCATCTAGTTTATTCCTAAATACCCATCTTGTTCTTATAACAGACTGATGGTTTGGTCTTGAAACAATAGTCCACTCATATTTGCATAACTAAAATCCAATTTTCATGTTCTAATGCTTAGTCTATGCAAGTTGATTATAATTGAGAAATAAAGGCAAAATTACCACATATTTGGTGATAAGATGATCTGGTTCTAACTTTATGAAATACATCACCAATTTTCTAGTTTTTAGGATAAGCATGCATAAACCTCCAATCTTTAGGAAGAGATGGGTTACCTTCCTCATTTACCTTTGTTGTGGATGATTCAGTTTCATCAATTATTATCTCTGATATTGTAGTTTCTACTTGATTATCTTGTGATTTTAGTTTTTGCACATTTGTTAGAAGATTATTTGTCTTATCATCAAGATCACTATTTCTCTTCATTTAGTTAGTATGTTCATTAAATTTGACATGAATGGATTCCTCTATAATCTTAGTTGTACACTCTAAATGCTTTGCTAACAATGGAATAACCCAGAAATATTCCTTGATTAGATCTACTATCAAACATTTCAAGGTTTTCTTTGCAATTGTTAAGAATAAAGCACTTACAACCAAAGGTATGAAAATATGAAATATTTAGTTAGTATAATTCAAATGGAGTTTCGTCAAGTATGGATCTAGCAATGATTCTATTATTAATATAACATGCGGTGTTCATTGCTTTAGCCCAAAAATACTATGGGAGGCTGCATTCACTCAACACTATCCTTGCCATCTCTTGGAAGGATTTGTTCTTCCTTTATGCTACTCCATTTTATTTGGATGCTCTTAGTACAAAGAAAGTTTAAAGAATTTCATTTTTTTCACAAAAATCAATGAATCTATGATTTTTAAGCTCTCCACAATGATCACCCCTTATGGAAACGATATGAAAACTTTGTTCATTCTATACACATTTGCAAAATACTTCAAAGAATGAAAAAGTTTCATCTTAGGATGCTAGAAACATTATCAAGGTAAATCTACTATAGTCATCTACAATGACATATGCATAATGTTTCCCTCTAAGACTTCTTGTCCTTGTTGGTCCAACTAAATCCATATATAGCAACTGAAGGGGTTTGGTTATGTATACTTCTTTATTTTATTTGAATGATTCTTTTACCTACTTACCTTTCATGTAAGCATCACACAACTTATTATCAAGTTTAAGTTTTGGTAAGCCAACTACTAGATATTTATTATTTAATCTTTCAATCAGATTTTTGTTAGATGTCCTAGCCTTCTATGCCACAACATGGGTTCATTATCATTCACAACAAGACACTTAGCTTGAATATTAGAAAGATTAACCAAATATATATTTCCATGTCTTCTACCATATACTATAACTAATTGAGACTTATCTAGTACAAAACAAGATTGAGATTCAAACACAACTTTGTAGCCTTTGTCACAAAACTAACTTATGCTAAGAAGATTGTGTTTCAATTCTTCTACTAAAAGTGTATCTAAAATTATAGTAGATAGTGGTTGGCCGACCTTACCAATCCTAATTACTCTACCTTTTCCATTATCACCAAAGGTTACTGTTCAACAGATTTCATTTTCAACTCCATGAAAATCTCCTTATTCCCTGTCATGTGCCTTAAGCAACCACTATCGATATACGATGTGCTGCTCTTTGTAACCCCTAAGCACACCTGCATGGATAAAGTTAAGTCTTAACTTTTGGTACCCATTTGGGAATGGGTTGAGGTGGGTTAGTTGCAGGTAGCCTTGGAGCCCATTGTTTCTTGGGTAATACTATTTTAACTAAAGAAATTTGGGTTGCATTTACTACATTTACAACTGTCTGTGGAACCCAAATCATAATTTGTTTATACTCTTGAGTTTGGAATTTTCTTCCTTGATTTTGGAGCATTCATTTATAATTATTTTGAGCTCCTTTTTAGTCTCTTTGTACTTCTCTTTCAAAGTCATAAAATCTAAATATGATTCTTCTAACATTTCTTCATGACTGGGAGTTTTAGAATCATAATTTAGCTATTCTTCATGGATATCCATGAAGCTGATTCCCATTTGAAGTTCATCTTGAATTACTTTTGTTTGGAAAGAGTTGGTTGGTTTGAGCTTCATATTCTTCTTCTTCCTCACTATCACTTTCATTTATTATGTTCTCTAGCATCTCCCATGTTGCTAATGCCTTCTTTTTCTTTTGGAATTTTTTGCTTGTTCTGTTATTGTTGTTGTTGTTGTTGTTGTTGTTGTTGTTGCTATTGTTCTTTCTATCAAAATATGAGTTGTACCTCTTCTTTTGCTGATCATTTTATCTCCGGTCTCATTTTGGATGTCAAACTTTATATGTCCAACAATTTTAACATGTGGGTGGTTCTTTCTTTCTATCATTTCTTCCAAAATTGTTTCTTAAATTATTTCCAAACTTTTTCTTCTTTAGCATAGATTTCAATCTTCTCATAATCATTACCATCTCTTCGTCTTCATCTCCACTTGTGGATGCATTATTTTGGGATTCTTCATTTTCTGATTCATCTTTAAAAACAATTGCTTTCTTGCCCTTTTGTTCTTCTATATTTTTCTGATTCATTAACACCTCATGAGTCATAAGAGAACCCATAAGCTCTTCTAGACTCATTTTGTCCAGATTCCTTGCTTCCTAAATTGTTGTCACTTTGGGCATCCATTGCTTTGACAAAGATCTTAGAATTTTCTTTACCATTTTGTGCTTTGCATACTTTTCTCCTAGATTTTTGGCCCATTTGTTATTTTTTAAAACCTTCCAAACATGTCTGAGATTGATCCTATCTACTTCATGTTGAAAGCTTCATATTCTTGCACAAGGAGATTTATCTTAGTTTCTCTTACTTGCTTTATGCCTTTGTGTGCAAACTCTAGTTTGTCCTAAATTTTCTTTGTAGCATAGCTAGAGGATATCTTGTCAAATTTAGAGAATATAAGAGTGTAATATAGACAGTTCTTTGCCTTGTCATCTTTTTCAGCTGCTAGAATGTCCTCAGCAGTCCATTTATCTTCAGTATTTAGAATAATCAAACTATCTTTGATGGTTTTCCATAGCTGATAATCTAAGGTAATCAAGAAAATTTTCATTCTCATCTTCCAGTATCCATAGTTTTTACCATCAAATAGTGGAGGTCTGAAAGTGGATTGACATTCAGCAGAAGTGTTATAGAAATAGCTAGCCATAGAGATCTCTTCACAAGTTATATAAATAGAATAGTAAGGTATAACTGGTAAAGCCTACTCTGATATCAATTGTTGGTCCTATTTAGATGGTGACTCAAGAGGGGGGAGGGCATGAATTGAGTCTTTAAAAATTTTAGCCAGATAATAATTAAAGTGCAAGACTAAAGAAATTATTAATAAACAATGCACTTAGACTGGTATTTTTATAGTCGTACAGCCCTTCAATTGGGTTCCTACTCCACTTCTCTAAGTTAGCCTTCTCCACTAACACCTTCTCTGATCAGTAACCTTCTGATCAAATAAATACACCTATTGGTTTCCAAGCTAACCAACTAACTTATACAAAATACTAAGCAAGTATCCTACTTGCTTTCACTACATAGAGGCAAGTTCTCAAAACTTGTAGAGATATATAAAAATAAATGTCTACAGATCTTAATGCCTCTAACAAGCTGATTTTGTATGAAGTTTGAAAGTAGTAAACACAAATAATATAGCAATAAAAGAAGTAGGATTCAATCTCCAGAAGTGGTTGAATGAATGACTTTGAATGCTTCTCTGAATGAACTGCAATAGAGTTGAAATTATGAAAGAAAAGCCTTAAAGACTTAATAAATGCTCTGTCTCTTATTTTTTTAGTGTAAAACCTATTATCTTCTTCGCTCTCACTTAAATTCTTTTATATTTGAGATCTCTGACCTTCTCTGGTGTGGTAACTGAGAATCATTAAATGCTGAGAAATGTTTGAATTTATAACCATTATACTTTCAGTGAGGTTTTGAAGGATGTGAATTAACATAAGATCCTTTGAGCTTTTAAGTAATCTGAATTTTTTACACAACTCACACAAGTTGTCTGTTTGGATGCACTGAATATGTGTTTCGAAAACTCCAAATTGGCGCAACAACAGTGTCTTGCATTGGGATCGTGGAGATTGACTCCAAAGTTATTATTCCGTGACTCTGAAGTGTTTTTCTTGACTCTAAAGTTTATTTCCTCTGACTCCAACATATTTTTCAAAAGGTGTCCTGTTAACTTTGAAGGCTCTCATCGTTGTCTCCAAAGCACCTTATCGACTCCGAAGTTGCTTAGCTCCACTTTGAAGTTCATGAGCCCATGACTTTGAAACAATTCAATTAACTCCGAAGTAATATCATCACTCTGAAGTTATTTTTCTATGTCTCTGAAGTGCTTCAGTGGCTCCGAAAATGCTTATCTTAGCTTCCATGCATTTTTTCTGAATCCAAAGAATTGTGACTTCTATTAACCCAAAAGGATTTTCTTTTGTCTCTAAAGTATTTCATTGGCTCCGAAGAGTTAACCTCTTGTCTCCGGAGTACTTGAGTAACTCCGAAGTGATGAACTTTTAAACCCAAAGTTGACTCCAAAACTTCCTTAAAACTTTAAAATTTTTATTTTCTTCATTTAAGTATATATGTGATTTATATACTTAGATTTCTTGAGCATTTACTTGGTTTCTTCCTTTGATCATCATGAAGATTATCTCAAGTTAAATATTGAAAGATATTTTTGCAAAATGCTTAAGAATGGATTGTTAGTACCTTAATTTTTCACTCATATCTTTGCTCATCATCAAGACATACTTGGTTAAGAATATTCATCATCAAAATTAATCTATTTTAAGAGTGTATGTTCAACAAGTAGCTCGCCTTCCTCTACATCTACAAAATAAGAAGAAATATTCATTAGAAAGAATGAATCATTGTCACAAAATGCATACCTTAGATGATTGGATAATTACTTCATTTAAATTATTTTTGGCTTTTTCCATTGATGACTCTTCTTGAAGATTTTCAATAATGTCACTGAATTACTCTTGTGATAGGGCATCTAAAGCTAGAACATGCTATATTACCTCACCACTTTCTGCAACATCCTGACTTATGGAATTTTAATTACACTGTTCCAGAGGATCTTGAACACTTTCATCAGTAGTAGCACAATCCTCCAAAATCTCAATTCTATTACAAGTATTCTTATCAACTGGAAATTTCATAGCATAGTAAATGTTAAACCTTACATCATTGTCATGAAAAACACCACTATTTGGATTATTGGTAGAATTTACAAGTTTACCAATCTAAGTTTCTAAAGACTTGATAGATGCATTCATATTTCCTGTGTGCATCTCATTACTGTTAAGTCTTGCTTCATTCCTTGTAAATCTTGCTCGACTTTCTATTACAAAGGTACTAATAGGACTCATGAAATCTTCAAGTGATGGCTTCTTTTCTATTGGTTGAGATTGATGTAGAGGTTGAAAGCCAATAGGAGGGTTTATGGCATTCTTAAGATTCCCATAAGAAAGATTTTTATGATTTCTCAATCCTGGATGATAATGGGTAGGTAGGTTGTTTTCATGATAGTTGTTGTCCCCAATTATTCACATACTACACATTTTCCTTGGTCTGATCTATAGCTAGGTATGATTCAATTATAGAAGAAGACTCTCTTGAAATTGAAATGCGCTTTGATGTCGATTTAGTTATGGATAACTAGTGAGTTAGAGATGACATATGTGCAGTTAAAGCTGTGATTGGATCTACTTCAAAATAACTAGTGACCTTTCTTACCATTTTGCATTCATTGGGCCATTAAAAAGTGTTGGATGCCATATCTTCAAGTAAGGAATAGGCATCTATTGTAGTATTTCCCATCAGTGAACCTCTAGAAGTATCATTAACTATTATCCTTGTTTGACGATTCAATCCATTGTAGAACAATTGGATTTGAAGCCAATCAGGTAAACTGTGCTGAGTACATCTTTTAATCAGATCATTGAATCTCTCCCAACATTCATAAAGTGGCTCAAAATCTATCTATTTAAACTAATCTATTTCACTTCTGAATTGATTAATTTTTGCAGGTGGGAAGAATTTTGCTAAGAACTTTTCTACCATCTCATCCCACGTAGTGATGCTTCCTAGTTGTAGACTTTGCAACCAACCTTTCGCTTTGTCCCTCAAAGTGAACAGAAATAACCTCAGTCTAATCGCATCATCTAAAACACCATTCATCTTCATAGTATTACTTATCTCTCTCACCAAGTGAATATTTGGATCTTAACTTGGAGAACCCCTAGACTAATTATGTTGTACCATGTTGATCAAAGAAGGCTTTAACTTGAAATTGTTGGCATTAATTGTTGGACAAGTGATGCCAGATAATTATCATTGACCACCATCTTAAAGTAATCCTTTATCGCCCTCTGCTATGTTTGATCTTTGATTGTGCTGGATTCAACGTGTTTTGATCTCTTAATTTCTTAAAGTGTTCTTTCAATCCAAGATCAAAAGGAGTCAAAAAATCAAGCGCTCTAGGATTTTGTATGCACTATCAAGAAAATGAAATGAGATATAATCAAATTTAAATGTGAGGAAATAAAAAAAATTCAAAAGAAAGTGAAAAATAAAAATCCAAATTAAAACTAGAATTGTCTAGTGACAATATTGGTGAGAAATCAAAATAAAGACAGTCCCCGACAACGGTGCCAAAAACTTATTTCTTATGAGTATACCGCAAGTGTATGGTGCCAAGTTTTATAGTGAAGTGATGAGAGGGTTGTCGTATTCATAGGAACTGTAGTTTTCAATTACTCACTAGCTATAGATTTAGATAATTCTAACTTTATTTGAAAGATCAAAACCTAAGAAATTGTATAATAAACAAAAGTAACAGACAATGATAGGAAGAGATCAAGATAGGGGAACTCTAGAGGATCAATTTTACTTATTCTTTAATCATGGTATTTTCATTTAATTATATATTGATCATTCTCTTGGTTTATAAATCAAGATTAAGAATAGTCAAGTGTCTATTTCTAATATTCCAATTTTGATATCCCTATAAAAATCAAAAGATTAAGAATGCATTAAGATCTATGATTCTTTTTAAGTGACACCTAGAAACTCTCCTGAGTCATCTAGAATTTCATATTGTGAAATTTCCCAATAATATAACTAATTAATCATCCCATGATATCCATATAAGAACCCTATCTCCTCTAGAAAGAAGAGTTTATATACTCATGACTTTAGATGCCGTAATGCTCAATTTCTTTCAATATTACATTTAACATTTTGAGTGTCGCGACATTTGATTTAGATGCCACGATGCTTGATTGTTGTCCTCCATACATAGGTTCACTATTTTGGTCATATCTTCCTCATATGATACTAAAATGATGTTATTATTAATTCTTTTGAAAAATAATTTCAAGGGATACAACTTTCATGTTGAACTCATTTTCTAAATAAGCCTCCATCATTAATAAAAATTGGATACAAATGATGCCATTGTTATATTTAGCTCTTTTTGACATGTTTTGATGCCAAAAACACAAACTAACTCTATTAAGTGTAATATTTAATCAAATGTGATTATAACCCAATAAAATCATGTCAATTTAGAATCCAAAATATGTTAATTTAGGTATTAAAACATGGTAAATTGTGAACTCATTAGTGCTTGCTGATGACGCTAATGGGAGAGGGAATTGTGCTTTACTGCTTTGGCCACCCGCTGTTAGATTCTTTTCTTGAATCTCCTCATTGAAGAGAGGTTGTGATGTAGTCTAGTGGCAGTTGTCGCTGATGGAAGGCAAAATATTTGATTTTTCCTTCAAAAAGAGTAGAAGGAAAGGACTTATGCTTTTTTGAGTGGGGCCCACTCAATTTAGAACTTCGTCAACCATTCAATGACCTATTGGCTAGTCTGAGCTTGGCCTCCCTAGCCTCACTCGATTCTAGCTTAGGCGTGCGATGATAGTTCAAAGGCATTTGCGGCTTCTAAATTCATCGTAAACTTTGATCCATAATTTGGCACTACATAGCATTTAATAGGGATATAGTGCTACAAATGCTTCTGACAAGTGTCTTGCCTCTAATGAAACCATAATGAAACCATAGAACCGCTTGTCGACTACCTAGAATTTGATGAAATCATGGAAGCCATTCATAACTCCTCACTAGTCGACCGCCTTACATTTGACGAAATCACGAAAGCCGAACCAGAACTCCTTGCTAGTCACATGCCTGCATCTTATAGAAAATAAACCTAGAAATCCAAATCTTAGTTTAAATAGAAGTTTAGTTTTTGAGATTAGTTATATGCAATATGAGTCCTATTAAGTTTGCTATAGTTTTATTTTATATGGTTTGAATATTGTTGTTTATGGTTGATCATGTACTTTATAAAAGCATTAGGTTTAAGGCAATGAATTAAGTAGAATTTTTTCCTTCAAGTGGTATTTGAGCCAGAGACCAGTGGTTGGAAATTTGCATCATAGCAAATTCAACTAGGTTGGGTTCCAACGAGTTTGTGCAATGACGTCTCACAAGGCAAAGGCTCTTCGAAAATAGAGAGACACTATTCTCCATCAAAAATAGAGCAAACAACATCGACATCAGAGGGCCGAACAAGCAATGACGAGAGACGAGCAGCAAACATGTTTCTTTTGTAAAAATAGAGTAGCAAGGTTGTTGTGTAGGTGACATCAGAGGAGACATCAATGGTAGGGAAGAAGGCAATAGAGTTATTATGAGTGAATTTCATTCACTTATATTACACATGTCCAAGCTTAGTTATTTGCAAATCCTTGTCTCTTTTAGATGAATTTAATGCGTATTTGTTGGATTTATAGGTGTCTTGAAGATGGAAAAGAAGAGAAAAAGAATGGAAAAGAAAAAGCTCAAAGTTGGAAAAGAAAACAACTACAAAATGGAGCGAAAAATCAACACAACACCAAGTAGCAATCTGGCGGCCCCCGCTGGTGCCAGGATCAGACACCAGCACTGGCTGGGCTACAAGCTAGCACTGCCAGCCGGTCAGTAATTTTTGTGAATTTTCTGTGTTGCATATTTTGGGGGTTTTTAAGCAAAAAGTTAGGGTTTTTCAAGGGTTTTTCACATTTTGATTTTAAGAGTTTTTCTCTAAGGTTTTGAGCTATTTTTCTAGTAGATTTCTCATGGAGAAGAAGAAGGGATTGCAAGTAAGAAAGAAGAAGGAGAGAAGATATTCTTCATTGTTATCATCCTGTCAAAGGGAGTAGTTTTATTTTCTCTTATGAACTAAATCTCTTTTTCTAGGGCGAAGATGTAACCCTTTTTTGACACTTTGTTATGGATTGTTGAATATTATTAATCCTATATGATCTTGTTTCATTCATGATATTATTTGCAATGATTTAATTGATTTAATTACTTGATCACCAATATTATAATTTAGATTAATTATCAAAGCATGGTTAAGTTATACAACATATGCTAAACCATGAGCTCCCTTGAATGAAAAGCATGGATGGTTAAGGTAGACAACATATGTTAAGCCATACTATTTTGGTTCTTATGTTCTTGAACTTAATGGGTTTTCACCTTAATTATGCTACACACTATAGGTAATTGGAATGAATGAAAACACTTGATTTAAACCCACACACCTAATGGTAATAATCTTACTTTTGAAAGAATGAACCCAAGCGAGGCATTAAGTCCAACATTCCATTAGCAAAGAGGTATCATCTTGTGGTGAAATCAGATCCTTATACTTCTTCATCTTGCTAATCTCTCTGCATTATTTTTAGCCATTAATTTACTTTCATTTAATTAAGTTTCTAAAATTTTAAAATTATACCAAATATTATTCCAAGTTTGTTTAGTTATAAATACATTCTATTTAAGGTTAGGATAGATCAGTAACTAAAATCAATTAAGTTGGTTTGATCATTCTCTATAAGATCAACCCTTACATTGCACACTATATTTCTATACTTCTGTACACTTGCGAGGAATTATAACTTTAATCATCAAGTTTTTAGCGTCATTGCTAGGGAATAGCTCCAAATTGATTTGATTAATTTAGTTACAAATTTTCTATGTTAGGGTTGTATTTGTTTAGGATTTTTAGTTGTTTGATTTTCTTTATTTTTGTTTAGTTGTGATTTTAAGGAAGAAGAATAGATTGGAGGCATATAAGCTATATTAGATGCTTGAAGCAAACTCATAATAGATAAGTGTTAGAGGTAGGTCCAGGGGAATGTATGAATTGAATTCTAACAATGAGCTTTCTATGCAGATGTTGGAGCTTGCTAAGCAAATAAATATGATGTGCTCCATGGTGATGAACCAAAAACCACCAATTCTCGCTAAGGTATGTTTTATTTGTGATATTTTTGGTCATTCATACAATGCTTGTCCTTCTAAGTAGTGTTTCGTAGAATTTTTAGGACAAGCAAATGTGATGAATTTCTAAAACCAACCACCCCTTGATGATTCATATCCTGGTTCATCACAATTTTTCATAGAATAATGATCCAAATTAGATTCAATCTGGAACATATTTTCAATCAAAGAAGCCTACTTTTGAAAATGCATTTTAGAGTTTTATCCAAGCAACCTAGACTCAGTTCCAAAACAATGTAATGAGGTTCCAAAATATTGAAGCAAGATTTCAAAATGTGGAGGCGTCCATGAAGATGATAGAGACTCTGTTGGGGCAAATTATAGAGGCTGTGCAAAGTCATACATCTAGAAAGCTATCAAGTCAGCCTGAGCAAGTGAAAGCGATCACAACATTGGGAGGTGAAAAAGTTGGTGAGATGATTGAAAATTCTAATGAAGGCGCAAAAAAGAAGAAGATCAAAGAAAAATCTAAACTGGAACAATTACCTCATTCTTGAAGGTATGCATCTATAGGCAATGATTTATGCTTTTTAGCGATTGTTTCTTCTTCTTTTATAGGTATGGAGGAGGACACACTCATGCAATTCCAAGATCATATTGTGAAGTTTGATTTTTTTGAGGAGATAGAGATGTCTAATGAGAATAAGAATGGCCTCACGATGAATGGATTGGATGGAATTATGGAGGAGTTTTCAAAAGAGCCCATAAACACAGTTGAAGGAGATGAATTAGAAGATATTGCATTATACAACAATATTTTAGGAGCACCAATATTTTCCAATCCACTACCAAGTTTCAAAGAACCAGATCACAAAAAGGCCAAATTATAATTCAAAGATGGAAGGCCATATTTGGTCAGAGACTATAAACAAAGCTCTTCTTGGGAGGCAACCCAAGCTTTTTGAACTTTCTTTATTTTCTTCACATTTAGCTTATTTACTTTTAGGATAGATTTTTTTCTTTAATTTCTAATTACTGTGTGTTTTGTAGAGGGAGAAAATCCAATTTTGGAGAATTGCAAATGCTCTTCCAAGTATTAAAATTGATTCAAAGCTAGCTCCAGAAGAAGAGGATGTGAATGCACTTTATTCATAGAATCACTTGATCTTAAACTTCTTTCATTATTTTACATTGAGGACAATGTGAAGTTTAAGTTGGGGAGTGTTTTGCATTGCATTCAAGTGTATTCAGTTTTTAGACAAAGGATTTTCATTCAAGTGTATTCAGCTTTTTGGCAATGTTTTTTTGAATTTAGGTATAATTTTGATGAGCTTCACTTTTTGATAACTTAGTTGAAGAAAATTCAAGAGGAACAGTGCTAACATGTTAAAATTGAATGGGATGGATTCTCTCTTGATGATCGGTAACATATGCTGAGTTTTTTATTATCATTGCGCATAATTTAGAAGGAAGAATCGATGCTACCTTGTGATTTAACGATTCTTATGATAAGTCCTTCTTTTTTATGATTGATGAAAATTTCATTAAGCACATTATGTTATGATCATGCAAATTGTATGTTGATTAGTTAATAATTTTATAAATTTAGTGACATATTTTGGTTGACATGAGCATTCTAGAACTTGTTTGATTATCCTTCCAGGCGAAATCGTGGATTACATGTTTACTTGTAAGTGATTTAGGCATTCTTTGATAAGTTTGAGCCTTTCAAGCTAACCTAGAATATTTATGTCCCTAGTGTTCCCATTGAGCCATGTGAGAGAATGACATATGCTTGCATGTGAAAAACCACCATTCAATTTTTCTTTCTTTAGCCTCATCATCAAACCCTTTTGAGCTTGAAAAAACATGTTTGACCTATTAAGAGACATATTCTATGCTCATGGTTGTTTGAGAGGCACGAGTGAAGCAAAATAAGATAAGTTTAGGAGAATTGAAAAGAAAAATGCCAAAAGGAAAGAAAAGAGACAAAAAAGAAAAGAATTAGTAAGGATTCCTCTTTCAATTAGGGGGATCATATCCCAATTAACTCAAAAGAAAATAAGTTTGGGGGTTTGGTAGTAATACAACCTATAAATAGAAAGATGAGCAAATAAAAAGTTAAGAGAGTAAACATTCATATAAAATTTAATTATGATCTCTTATGTCGTGAATCCTTCTTCCTTTTCTTTGTTAGCTAAACCCAAGGCCCCATTACAAGCTTAACAATGACCTATTGATCCAAGTGAATAGAGTCATCTAGATTAGTGGATAGGGCTTATGAAAAGCAAGCTTATGGAGTATTTTGTGAAGATCATTAGAATCACTGGTTTGCACATCGTTCACTAAAAAGTATGCATGTAGCATGAAATTGACATTACACGCACACACACACATTTTCACTTCATGAAAGGATTGATGAAGCATGGGTTTAATGAGATTACTTGGTAAGTGTCTTGAATGATTTCTGAATTATATGTACATGTGTAATTTGTGTGGCATGTTATTGATTGATTGAGAGAGATTATCCTAATTGATTCATGAGTTCAAATGTCTATTTTGCTCAAGGATGATCAAAAGCTAAATTTGGGGGTATTTGATGAGTGAATTTTATTCACTTATATTACAAATGCTTAAGCTTAGTTATTTGCAAATTCTTATCTCATTTAGATGAATTTAATGCTTATTTGTTGGATTTTCTAGGTGTCTTGAAGATGGAAAATAAGAGAAAATGAATGGAAAAAAAGAAGCTCAAAGTAGGAAAAGAAAATAGCTGCAAAATAAAACAAAAAATTAACACAACACCAACTCAGTAGTCCAGCATCACCGGCCCCCACCTGGCGCTGCCAACACTAATAGCCGGCTAGTAATTTTTGCGGATTTTGAGAGTTTTTAAGCAAAAAGTTAGGGTTTTTTAGGGGTTCTTCACTTTTTTATTTTGAGAGTTTTTCTCTAAGGTTTTGAGCCATTTTTCTAGGAGATTTCTCATGGAGAAGGAGAAGGGATTGCAAGTAAGAAAGAAGAAGGAGAGAAGATGTTCTTCATTGTTATCATCCTGTCTAAGGGAGTGGTTTTATTTTCTCTTATGAATTAAATCTCTTTTTCTAGGGCAAAGATGTAACCTTTTTTATACTCTTTGTTATGGATTATTAGATATTATTAATGCTATATGATCTTGTTTCATTCATGATATTATTTGCAATGATTTAATTTATTTTATTACTAGATGAAGTTAATGCCGATTTGTTGGATTTCTAGGTGTCTTGAAGATGGAAAATAAGAGAAAAAGAATGGAAAATAAGAAGCTCAAAGTTGGAAAAGAAAACAACTACAAAATGGAGCGAAAAATCAATACAACACCAAGTCAGAAATCCAGCGGCCCCCACCTGGCACCGCTAGTGCCAGGATCGAACACCAGCACTGGCTGGTCAGTAATTTTTGTAGATTTTTTGCATTGCTTATTTGGGGGTTTTTAAGCAAAAAGTTGGGTTTTTCAAGCGTTCTTCACTTTTTGGTTTTAAGAGTTTTTCTCTGAGCTTTTGAGCTATTTTTCTTGGAGATTTCTTATGGAAAGGAGAAGGGATTGCAAGTAAGAATGAAGAAGGGTAGAAGATATTCTTCATTGTTATTATCCTGTGTAAGGGAGTGGTTTATTTTCTCTTATGAACTAAATCTCTTTTTCTAGGGTGAATATGTAACCCTTTTTTGACACTTTGTTATGGATTGTTGGATATCATTAATGCTATATGATCTTGTTTCATTCATGATGTTATTTACAATGATTTATTTTATTTTATTGCTTGATCACCAATATTATAAGTTAAATTAATTATCAAAGCCTGGTTAAAGTATACATCATATGCTAAACCATGAGCTCCCTTGAATGAGAAAGATAGATGATTAAGGTATATACTATATGCTAAACCATACTATTTTGGTTCTTATGTTCTTGAACTTAATGGGTATTCACCTCAATTGTGTTATACACCATAAGTAATTGGAACAAGTGAAAACACTTGATTTAAACCTGCACACCTAATAGTAATAATCTTACTTTTGAAAGAATGAACCCAAGTAAGACATTAAGTCCAACATTCCATTAGCAAAGAGGTATCATCTTGTAGTGAAATCGGATCCCTAGACTTCTTCATCTTGCTAACTCTTTGCATTATTTTTAGCCATTGATTTACTTTTATTCTATTAAGTTTCTAAAATTCTGAAATTATACCAAACATTATTCCAAGTCTGTTTTGTTATAAATACATTCTTTTTAAGGTTAGTATAGTTTAGTAACTAAAATTAATTAAGTCATTTTGATCATTCTTTGTAGGATTGAGCCTTGCATTGCACACTATATTGCTATATGTCCATACACTTGCGAGGAATTATAATTTGAACCACGAAGTTAGTAGAGTATTTCAAAGTTTTTTGACAAAAGGAGTGGAGATCTAGTGAGTCAAATATCTCTCTAGAGTTGTAGTGTTCAGGTGGATTTTTCTGATCATATCAGATCTACTATCCTTTTTTTGATCATATAAGATCTCCTATGCAACGATTGAAGGTGATGGAGCTATGTCTACTAGCAATGACCGAAAAAACCCATACCGTTGGAGTAATGCGTTGGAAGGTGATGCACCATAAGACTGGTGCGTCGAGATTGACAGAAGGATGAGATGCACAAAGATTGGTGTGTCTCAACTTACAAAAGATTGAGACATACAAGGATTGGTATATCATGATAGAAGCAAAAAAGGGCAAATTTTTTTTATCATAGTCTTTGAAGAAGAGGAATTAGTATGGTGTCAATAAAGGGCAAAAATCAAAACTTTGGTGAGAAGTTCATTAGTAATTCAACTTTTATCTTTTATCTAAATTTGATTGCATAGGCATTAATTTCACATAAAGATGTTGATGTCAATAGTAATGGAAAAATTAACATTTGCAAATTGCAAAACTTGGAGAATTAAAGGAAGTAATCGTCTTTAAGTATGTGACCTCTTTGACGTGATTGATGGAGAAGAGGTCAAAGGACCAAAATTTGGTTAGTCAATGTTAATTTCAAAAGAGGAAGAAAGAGAAGGATCTTATTGTCCTCAAGAAGATGGTGTGGTAAGAGAACTTGACACAAGTTGAAAATCTTGATAATTTATCTCAAGTATGAACTTGAGAAGATAACTAGTAAAGGTGGGATTCAAACTATGCCTATGTAATATTTTATGGTTGATTTTGATACTGATGAATTTAATGAAAATGAAATTATTGTGGAGATACTAAAAGAACAAAGTGAAGCAGTTATGAATCCTAAAGAAGTGGAATACATGACATTTGAACAATAGTCCAAAGAAAATTCAAATATCATTGAGATGAAAGAATTATTGAAAGAGATAAGAGAATCAATGTCACACCCCGCCTAAGGGGTCTATGTGTTTTACCATTCCCTCACATTTTCCCCATTAGCCTAGCCTGAAATATGAGGTTATATACCTATACAAATATTTATCAAATAAAATAAAGCAATGACATAAACTTTAAAACACATTCCCACACCTACCCGAGACCAAAATGAATCATGACAGCTTACACATCAATAGGATCATACAAAACCATACATAGTATCATCAATAATTTGTTATGACATACCAATATACTTCTTTTATACATAATTTGAAATATCTTAACTACAATCATACAAATACATTATGAAATTACAATTCCATTTCATTATATTAAAAGGAGGACCTCTTTACGTCTTGCTCACCAGTCTTAAACCACAGTTGGGATTCTTTACCTTTCCTATTAGCTAAAAAATTAAAATAAGAATTCATGAGTCCGGGAGAAATCAGTAAGTAGGCATGATAGAAAATAATAATTAATTAGAAACTACATTTTCTAACCCAGAACATGAATAAAATATGAAAATGTAATCATATCATTAATATATAGTCATGAGGCTCAAGTTCTCATAATTCCCATACAATAACCTACGTCATTCAGGCGTATAATATCACAAGTCATATCTTTACTGTATAATACATATCAAATATCATTCTTATGCCATGCAAGCACCACATATCATAATTGTGTCTCTGGCCTCAATCCTCCAAGAAACATCCATGAATTGCAACCCAAAACAATTTCCTTGCTTTTTCCATCATTTAAACAAGCTAGATATGGATTTGGGTGCATGGGTGATGGGTTATCACACTTAAACTAAGTTTTCTCTAGCTAAAATTTCATGGTGGAAAGCATGGGATTTGGGCATGGAAGGGAACAGAGCAAATGGGGAAGAAAAAGACATGACCCCTATAAATAGATGAGGGTTACTATTCATCACCACCTCGCTAGTGTTGGGGCACTAACCTACTGCCTGCCTAGAAAATTACCCTTTTAAAGCAATGTGGCAACACTAACCTTCTAGATGCTCCTATTACCATCTCTTGAAGTAGTGCTACCTACTGCCCAATTCATTTTATGAATTTTCTCCTCTTTATGTCGTATTTTCTTTCATTTGTTTAACCCCTTTTTAATAATAACATATAATAATAATATCACATGTAATTCATGTATATATGCATTTCAAAACAATTTTCCTCATCTCACGTTATCATCATAAGGAATGGACAAAATTTTCCTCACTTTTAACACCCAGGTGTTACAATCGAGCATGAAGACATATCTCATATGCAAGGTATAGCTTCACTAAATCAAGATGTTGATGGAAGTAATTCTATTTTTTGAATAATAATAGCATTGATGAAGAAAAATTGAGATTGAAGAAAATTTTAAATCTTTAGAGAAGAAAGAAATTAAAGATATAAAATGTGAGATCTCTATCAATGAAGCAAAGAAGGTATACAAACATAACTTTGACTTTTGAATTAAAAGAAAAGCAAGGTAAAAGATCATTTACCTAACCCTATCAATTGCATATATGCAAATGAAGACTTAGAGGATTTGCAATTCGTGAAAAAAGTTAGATGATAAATGAGAGAATTGTATTTTCATTGGTAATAGTGGAAATATAAAGACAGACAAGCTATACAATCTAGTAACATTGAAAGTCCTTTTGAGTAGAGATGTGATTTTTTATAAAACAAAGGTTTTCAAATAGAGCATGGAAGGTGGGAAGAATGTGCCAATTGACATCATTGAAGCCCAAGATATAGAATAAATTAAGGAAGCTGCTATCATGTAATTGCACACTCCAGGTTCTATACCCTCTAACTCGAACACTCTAGGTTCTATCCCCTCTAACTCAAATCCTGTTGGTTCATCCTTTACATCCTCACCTTCCCAATCATCTAAAAGTGCAAGCTCTTCTTCAAGCAGATCAAAGCGTAACACAAAATAACCAGCTTGGTTGAAAGACTATGTGGTAGAATATGATGATCAAGTCCTAGATGATGATTGTGAAGAAGATACTTTGATTAATTTTGCTTTGTTTGTATATTGTGATCTAGTTAGATATGAAGGTGCTATTCAGGAAGAAAGGTGGTAAAAATTCATGAATGAGGATATGAAAGCCATTAAGAAGAACAATACATGGCAGTTGACAGATCTCCCTAAGGGTCACAAATCGATTGGCGTAAAGTGGGTTTTCAAAACCAACCTCACTCTAGAAGGAGAAGTGGACAAGTACAAGGCATGGTTGGTGGCAAAAGGCTAGAAGCATAAGCCAGGAATTGACTACCATAACGTATTTGCACCAGTTGCTTGACATGATACAATTCGAATGGTACTCTCTTTAGCTGCTTAGAATGCATGGCATATTTTTTAGATGGATGTGAAATTAGATTTTTTGCTTGGTAATCTTGAGGAAGATGTGTATGTAGATCAACCGCCTAGTTTTATAAAAGTAGGAATGGAAAATAAAGTTTATAAGTTGAAAAAGGCACTCCATGGACTAAAGCAAGCACCATGCGCTTGGTATAGTCGCATAAATTCCTATTTGGAGAAAATTGGCTTTGAGAAGTGTCCCTTTGAACATACTTTATATGCCAAAAATGGTAGTGATGGAAGATTCATGATTATGTGTCTATATGTAGATGATCTAAACTATACAAGCAATGATCCCATTATGTTTGATGATTTTAAAAGTTTCATGAAGAGGCAATTGTTAGGTCTGCTAAGCTTAGCTTAACCCAAGAGGGGAGGGGTAAATTGGGTTTATAAATTTTTTTTACTTAACCCCTATTTAACTAACTTCCCTCTATTCATTCTTTTGTGTAAATCATGATTAAATAAATAATAATATAGTGTAGTGCAAGAAAATAAACAATCACATAAAAACACATAATATATAGTGGTTCAGGCAACTGTCCCTACTCCACTCTTTTAAGGACACATCCCTCGTGCTTTGGGTTCCACTATGTTGCTATAATGGAATTACAAATAGTGCACCAAGCACTCTTATAGATCCCAGCTCTAGCGGGCATAAAACTCAATGCATTTGCACTCTTCTAGATTCTAGCTTTAGGGGGCATAAACTTATTGCCAATGCACTCTCTAGGGGATGTATTCAAATAAACAACCTATTTCTGAGACATGCTATAACAAATAGACTTATTCTTCTTAAGTTTAGTCTCCTTTACCAACTAATGTAATACACAAATAAAATAAAAAAAATTACACTTTTTTAAATAGTGCTTCTTGGTGAGCATCAGGGAAGACTTGAATTTTAGTGGCTCACTTTGATGCAGAAAATCTTCCCTTTTGTGTATTAAAGAAGTAGGCCTTGAATGTAGATTGGAAGATGAAAGCTCTTGAATGAGTATGTGAAGGTTTTAGCTCTTGGCCTTAAGGATGCAAACCATTTCTTGAAGGTTAAGGCTTAATCCCTAACTTGACCATTGGAAGAAGTAGGGTAGCATAACGTGGCTTTGCAATGTTTGAATTTTTGACCGTTGGATATTGGCAGGTGATACTGCAAGAGGTTTCAGTATTCGATTATGCCTCATGCTACATGGCAGGTAGTATGGTGAACCAACTGTGGTTAGAACCCTAGCAGAACTCACAAATCCATGTTGTTGTCTAATTGCAGGTGGTACCACAATGGCCACGATATCGATTGCGCTCTAGGCGGTATGCGTAGATGGCATGGATCTTGCCAAGTGGTTTCTTCCTTCGCTACTTCAGATGATCTAAAGTGTGCTTCAACAATTTTGAATTATGTGGCAGGCAGTATGACATAGCACCTCTGGTCTCCGTCTTTAGTCGTAGGCGATGGGTGTGGGTAGCTGCCCTCTTTGACTTAACATTTTTACACTTTGCCACATTGTTAACTTTGATATTTTTTATTATATTCTTCATTATAAATTAGAATATAATCATCCATATTAATTCCTCTCTTTCAAACATTGATAAAAATCTGCCACTTTTTCTGTTTGTCATGATACACCAATCTCTTTATGTCTCAGTCTTCTTTTAGTCGCGTCACACCAATCTTTGTGTGTCTTATCCTTCTATCAATTGCGATGCACAAGTCCTATGGTGCATCACCTTCTAACGCACGACTTAGATTGGATGGTTTTTTTTTTGTCTCTGCTGACTGACGCCACTTCGTTACCTTCAACTGTTGAATGGTAGATCTGATATGATCAAAGAATCCTCCTAAGGACTGCAACTCTAGAGAGATATTAAGACTTAGAGGATTTGAGATTTATGAAAGAAGTTAGAGAATCACAAGATGGGGTGAAGAATCTTAAAATTAAAGAATCCCTGTCAAGATGAAGCTCATGAGTTAAAGATTTTTCAAGATGTAAATTCATGTCATGTGGTATTTACTTCAACACATATGGCAATGGAAATTGAAGCAATCAACATGAATCAAGTACAATGAGTATTTCACCAGTTCAAGGATGCAATGGTAGATAAATTTTCAACATCATTAATTGTGAAAGATTTTATAGAGGTTACAATTTTTTTGAATTGTCTAGTTTAAGAGGGTCTATTAGAAATAAACCTGGAAATTCAAATCTTAGTTTAATTAAAAGTTTAGTTTTTTAGATTAGTTATATGCAATATGAGTCCTATAAGGTTTGATATAGTTTTATTTTATATGGTTTACATATTAATGTTTACATTCGATCACCAGTGAGTTTAATGCAAGGAATTAAGTGGATTTTTCCCTTCACATCTGATGGAACTGCAAAAGCGGATGGTGCTCGTAGTCAATAGCTTTGCAAAGACAACTGCAAAAGCAGATGCTATGCATAGTTAGTACCTTTGCCTTTGCTTCTTTTCAGTGAATACGACATAGTTCTTAACATGTGGTGATTGATTGGTGCACATTGTGGTGCCATGGAAGCAGCACATGCCTTACCAAAAGTTGGTTCGTTCATGTCTTATAACCTTAGGTGGTGCCATTTCATTTCCCTACAAAGCTAGATCACATAATATATTAACTTCAATTATAAATATTTATGTTTTTTAGCATAATTAGAAAATATTTCATTCACGTAGATTTCAAGTTGGAAGAAAAATGTAATAAACAGATTCTAGTAGAAATTAATAATTCCTCATCCACACTTCACAAGTTCGCAATCCGCTCTCAGAAAATAGCAACAAGAGCAGAAAACACTTTCAAGATAATAGGTTTTCACTCTTGAAAGACAATGATGTGGTAATAATTTGATGTAGATCTAAATTTTATAAAAGTGGTGGGCAAAAACATCTAAATTTAAAATTTTCATCATAATGCATCCTGGGTTATGATTTGGTGAGACTAACCTTACTGACCTCTTAGTTAAATATTTTATTTCAAGCCCACTATAATCTTTTAATGGAATCTAAGCTAACATCATGCTTAATATTACATATTTATCAAATTTAAAAAAATCAATCCAAGCTCATGTTAAATTTTTACATTTAGGTAAGGGTTGACTACATATTGCATCACTAATTTCAGTTCAAATGCTTAAAATCACTATTGAAAACTAAGTTAGATACTTTCACTTATCTATTGGGTATTCATGTTAAATTTGTTGATGGCCGCTTTCGTTGGTGGGTCACTCAGAACATTTTAGTGAATTCACCTCACGATGGAGCCCAACTTTCTATCAACCTTTATAACTTTGAGAACTTTGTTCATAGATTTCAGCAACATTAGAGGAATAGCAACAAGGCTTGGATCATAAGCCTCGATCCCTTTGATGATTGTTATGTCTAAAGTTTCTTATAAATGGTGCCAATGTTTGGGTCATACCCAAATCTTCTCTCTAGATAACCCTAGATAATCTTGTAATAAGATCCTACAAGATAGAAAAAATATCAAAGGGCATCGGGGTGGTCGTGGGCACTCCGATGCTCAAGTCATTAGAGGACCTTATTAGGGAGGTGTAAATAATATAAAGAGAGTTTGTCTAAGAGAGTGCATGCCTAATGTATTTATAGTTGTGGTTGGTATAATATATCGGGACAGTCATAGTTGGATGAGAATTCTTGTCCAGAGGATGATTTTGGAGTAATACACATCCCTAGTTCTTTTAGGAGTCCCTTTAGGAAATAGTTTTGGAGCCTTACAAAATCGCATTGTAGTTGGAATAGGTTTCCCATTTGAATAGAAATTTGACGTGGTAAGGCACCAACTGGACAATGAATATCCAGTGTTAGAGTTCTCCAATAATGAGACGTTTAGAAATCCAAGAGTATAACAAATGTGGAATTAACTAAGAATTTTTGGCTAAGGCATTTTGATGAGTATAACTACTTGATTAATTGTGTCATTTAGTAACCATTGCATGTTAGCACAACTTATCTAGTGGAAAAAAAAATGAAATGAAAAATACATGCAAGCAAACCATAAATAACTCGAGGCCAAATATTTAGGTTTAGATTAAGCTTGAGTTAAGGTTTTAAAAATAGTGTTAGAGTTAGCCCAAAATCTATTGCTTTAGATACAAATGAGCCCTCTAGATCTTGATAACCCACAATCTATTGCTTTATCTTTTTAAACTATCTAAATTTGTTAACATTCTAAACATCCATTGATATTAGTTTAACATTCATTGGATGGCTCTACCCTTTTGAGGGCTTCTGTCTCCATTCTAATCAACAAATTCAACACTTGACCTTCATTGTGCATTGTTTTGCCTGTCTACTTCCCATTGATCCCTTTACCATGGAACATCCTTTGGTCCATATCAATACCCCCAACCTCAAAATACACCTTGTCTTCAAGGTGAGATTTAGGATATTTCTAAAATATAATTTCATTCTCCACCCATATCACATTTTCACCTAGTAATTCTTTCCATTTTATAAGTAACTCCAACTCGTAAGCTTCCTTTTGTTTCACCCACCTAGTCTTCAAAACCTTCTAAAGAACTAGAAGTACAATGCAATTTTCATCAAGTCTAGGCAAAGGGATTGGTTAAACCATCTCTTCTACATGTTTCTTTAATAATGAAATGTCAACTGAATTGGGAATGTGACATTCTAAAGGCAATTTGAGTTGATACACTAGTTGCCTAATCTTCTCCATATTTTGAAACACACCATAGTATCTCGGGGTCAATTTATTTATTTATTTATTGCAAAAAAATTATTTGAATGACTATAGTTTTAGATATAATTAATCACCCATCATGAACTCACATTCCCTTTCCTTTTGTCCAACTTGCTTTCCAAGTAAGGCTATGTTTAAATTTGGTTCTTTCAATAATTGTAACACTTATCTCTCCCTTTCGAATGGCTTCTAAAATAGTTAATTATTCATCGTATTTGAGTATGTTTTGGGATTTATATTGATATAATGCTTGTAAACATATCATCACTTCACTGCAAATAATTCTCTACATGATTTTGCTATTTCAGTTTGGTCATTCATTTGGGGGCAATAGGCTATATTGCATTTCAGTTAAGTACCACAGAGTCTAAGTAATTTGTTCCTGAATGAACTCCTAAACACTATGTCTCAATCACTAATAATAGACACAAGAAAGTCTTGAAATCAAACAGAAATATAAATGAAGTTATTTGCAACTTACTTGACCATATAGGGGGTACCCCAAAGGATTAAAATGAGTTGCATCTGCAAGTTTGCAAAGCACCACCTAATAACTACTTTATCTTGAGAAATAGGTAGCCCACTAATAAAATCCATTGTCAACTCTTGCCACACCTCTATAGATTCAGAATTGGTTGAGTTCATCCTCCAGGTATACAATTCTCAATCTTCACTTTCTAAAATACCTGACACCTAGCCAAATAATTCATGATGTCTAACAACATTCTCAACTAGTAGTAATGTTCTTCAAATCCTATATGTCTTTAAAACTCCTAACAACTCCCCCACCTCAAGTGGAAAATTATGGTAGTATTCCAACAATTCTTTGATTACCTCACATTCTAAAGATAACAAGATCTTGTTTTTATAATACAACATATCCCTCTTCAGAATATGTTTTGGAAACAACTAGTGATTCCATGACTTTAGCTTTCAAGTTATATATTGCCTTATATTCCATTATCTTGTCCTTCATTTTCATAGTCCCACTTTCAAATCTTAGTATTTGATATAAATTCTCTATTCTTCCTCACCCTCCTATTACCTAAAAAGTACCTTTTATTGAGATACTTGTAGGAACTTTGATGTCCCATTTTTCAATTAGTAAGTGGAGGAGATTATCCTCACACTATATTGGTATCTATGTCAAGCTTCTCTTGGAGTTGAAATTCATAGGATGATAGTACATAATGTGGTGTTTTGATCAATTATACTTGTTAATGGAACCTAAAGTTGAAAGGTAGACTTTGGAGGAATGGGATAAGCATCTATTATGGATTAAACTACAATAAATCTTGTGTGTATTATTTTGTAATCTTATTACTTTCTTTGCTTTATTATTTTCTTTTTTCTTCTATAGTTTGAATTTATGAATATCACATAGGGAGAAGTTCATTTTGAGTTCCAAACATGTTTTGTAAAAAATTTTAATGTACCAATTTACCCCTTACCTCTTGAGCTCTTTCAATAAAGTAGGCCTACAAATTAAGGTATGATTGATGCAATTTGCAAGATAAAAATGGTTAAATAATAGATAATGATATAGAGAGATTTTGTGCATTAAAATAGATTAATTAATTATCAATCTAATGGTATATGATGATCTTAAAATAGTGATATTGCTATTTATTAATGAATATTATGATTAATCTATTAGCTATTAAATTAGGACTAAAGAGTATTAAGGCTAACCCTTTTAATTAGCTTAATTTTGATAATGAATGTGTAGTAATAACTAAGTTTTAATGATGAGCAAACACATGAGTGAAAAACTTGTGTACTAATATATTCATTTCCAAGTGTTATAAAATTAAAATGATAAAACCAAGAAAATGCATAAGGAAACTAGTTTTAAAGTGATATGGGATATAAGAACTTAAATAATCAATCTACACATATCACAAATCAATAAACAAAGGAAGAAAACTTACTAATTTAGAAGAATAATCAAGTTTTGTAGTTCAGAGGATAGCTCAGAGGACACTTCAGAGGTATTTGAAATTTCTGAAATTGAATTCAAGTGTAAAATTTCTAGAAATTCTATCTGTAGAGGACAAAAATCCTATTTCAAAGGTCTTTATCACACCCTAGAAAGTTTTCAAGATCAATCTAGTCTATAGAGGTTTTTACTGAGGAGAACTCAAACTTTGAAGGTCTACAAAACTAGTTGTTCGTGGTAGTTGAATCTATTAGAGTTCATAGAGGAGACATCAGAATACATGATCCCAACCTTTAGAGTTCAATAGAAGTTTCTAACTGAAGACAACCTCTATCCGTAGGTTTCAAAGGAAAGAAGACCACTTTCAAAAGTTTGCATTTAATGTTGCAACCATCACTGACAAGTTCACCCAACCCTTAGAGGTCTGAAGCCAGTCGCCATTATCAGCTTTTTAGTTGAGTGGATTGCAAATTATCACAAACAATTGAAAACTCAACAAAGATGGTTGCAATGGATCAAATCTATTCCAAGGATTATAAATAGAAGATTAAGATGTTGGAAGAAGTTAAGCAATCCAAAGAGCTTTATGTGTATTTACAAAGATCAATAGTTTTCTTCCAACATAGTTTCAACTTCAACCGTGCTTCACTTTGATTCAAGCACAAAGCAACATTTACTTCAAATCTTTTGGGAGTTAGAAACTCTAAATTTCATTGATAATCTTCTCCTTGCTTTGATTTTCATTGTGTACAAAATTCCCTAAGTAGGAGGCATATTTTTGTACAAGTTATTTTCTATTTATTTGGTTTCTTTAAGCAAGGGGTTTGCAGATAGAGTTTGGTTTTGCAAGTAAGAGAGACTTGCATTGTTGTAAAGAGTTTGTTGGTGATCTTAGGGAAAATTAACTTATGGTTATTTGAATTGTTTTAGTAGAACTGAAGATAGTAGAAGAAACCCTTTGAGAGAAGTGGATTAGGATCCTAACTTGGGCTGAACTACTATAAAAAATCTTTGTTCCATGTATTGTGTAATATTTCTCAATCATTTCTTAGCACAACTATTTCATTGGATCAAAAGTTTTTAAAACTCAATTCACCCCCCTCTTAAGCTACCATCTGATAAGGGTCCAAAAATTAGTATCAGAGCAAACTTCACTTATTATTAATATTAATCATCATTTTATTTAACTTGTGAAGCAGTCCCAAATTGCCAATTATTTCTATAACACATCCACTGAGGGGAAGTCTAACTCCAAACCCCCATTTTTTGATGGATCTAATTATTGATACTGGAAGATGTGGATATAGAACTTTATGATAGCTACAAATTATCAATTATGGTTAATTATCAAAAATGGAAAAGTTGTACTCAATACAAAGGACAAGTATATAGTAGAAGATATAGTGGTGGTAGAAAGAGAGATGTCAAAGCAAAGAAGTACCTCTATCACGTTTTATCCCCATTGGAGTTTGAGAAGATTTCCTCCTGTGATTCTGCAAAGGAAATTTGGGAAAAGTTATAAGTTACACATGAGGGTACTAACCAAGTGAAAGAGACAAAAACTAACCTTCTTGTGTAGGAATACAAGTTCTTTAGTGTGAAGGATTTAGTAACCATTTCTAAAATGTTTGGCAAGTTTTAGAAACTTACAACTGGGCTAAAGAATCTCAGAGAAAAGTATGAAAAGCCCAAGCTTGTCAAGATGATCCTAAGGTCTCTCTTTAGGCATTGGATGCCTAAGGTAATTGCTATCCAGGACCTAGATATGATGACCATTAAAGAACTCATAGGATCTCTCATGACCCATGAGGTGCTAGTGAAGCAGAAGGTTCTAGAAGAACCAAAAGGCAAGAGAGCAATAATATTAAGAGCAAAATCAAACAATGAAGACTCTCGAGAAGAAACATGCTCCAATGGAGATGATGATGAATATATTGCCATGATTACTAGAAGATTCAAAACTATGCTAAGAAAGAAAAGATTTGAAAGCCACTAAAATAATTTGAAGAACAAAGACAGGAAGAAGCAAAATCTTAATCTACTACAATTGTAGCAAGCTAGGGCACATGCAATATGACTACCTTGATCTAGATAAGAGGCAAGGAGAATAAGAGAAAAATTATAATTCTTATTTTGACAAAAATAACAGCACTGCCACCAAAAACAACCATAACCGAAGCAATAAAAGATTTGATAAAAAAGAAAAAAGCAATGGCTTCTTAGGAGATAATTGAGAATATGATGAATAAGAGTTTAAGTGAAGCTAAGGAAGAACATAAAGCTCAAATAAACACTCTAACTCCCAAAAGAAGAGACCAAGAAGATCACTAAACAAGCATCAGCTTCATGGCTATCCATGAACATGAGATAAATTATGAACCTAATCCCTCTGACCTTGAGGAATTTCTAGATGAGTTGTACTCAGACTTCAAGGTGTTGCAAGACAAACATAAAGAGACTAAGAAGGTGGAAAGAATGACAAATGAATGTTTCAAGTTAAGAAAAGAGAATTCAAAGCTCAAGCTTAACCAAAACTGTTGGTCTGTGGACTCCTAAAATTGTAGTGTTGTATGGAAAAACTAGAATCCTAAAGGTGTAGGGAAAACAAATTGATGTGTAAGTGTAGAAAATAAGATGTAATGGAAACACACAAGCATAAACACAGTAAAAACACATGGATTATAATGGTTTGGGTTCCCTTGGCACCTACTCCACTCTCCAACGCTTCCCCAACCTTAGGTTCCAGTTTTCCCTATGGAACTACACCTTGGTTTCTTGAGCTAGCCAAGAACTCTTACACTAATTTTATGAGCTTAACAAAAACTCATAATGCTAGTTTTCATTGATCTCACCAATAACTCATATAATGATAGTTTTCCACTGAGTGCACCACCAACTTATATAATCTGGTTTCTCAAGAGCTAACCAACAACTCTATATAAATATAAGTGTACAGGGAAATGCTTCTATCTAGGCCTAAGTGTACACTCAATTAAAGCACAATAATAAAAGATAACTCCTTGATCTTGGCAGCACCTTGGAGTGAATATACTTGGGAAACTTGAAAGGGTTTCTTGTATTTGATTTATCTTTGGCACTTTGAACCTTCAAGTATCATAATTCTCTTTAAAGGATTGTCTATTATACAATTCAGAGAGGTATTAGACCATTTGGAAGATGAGCATTGCAAAATATAGTCATTGCAATGCTATGGAATTCCAACTGTTGGAGCTGGAGATGCTACTGCAAGAGGCTGGGCCAAGTGCCTTTGCCTTAGGCAATACCATAAGATGTTGCCCTACCGGTTGTAACCGTTCAATGAGAATGCTTCTCCTTGGAGCTTCATAGGCAATATTCCATATCGGTTGCGATCTTAAGAACGTCTGAAGCCCTATTTCAGAACATTTGATGCCTCATAGGTGAGATGTGAATTTTATTCACTTTTAGTATATCCTTTAAGCTAAATTTTGGGTTGTTATTAGGTTACTTCTAGTTGATTTATTATGTGTTTGTCTATATTTTCTTGTAGGGATGAGAATGCAAGGAAGGTGAAGAAAGCATGAGAGATTCAATGAAGAAGAAAGAGGAAATGCAATGGAGTTTGGATGATGAACAAGTTGCTAAAAATAAAGACAAAGTGGTGGACAGCATCTGAGCACTGCAGTGGCCATCTGGGCACTGCAGTGCCTAGCATGTTGAAGAAAGACTCCACATGTAGAGGTTGAGCACCGCAGTACCCATAACGGTATGAAGGGCATTCAACAGACAGACGTTGGGCATTGTGGCACCCAAATGTGCGACAAGCTGATTATTTTTGGAAACTTTATGTGTTGTGCATAAAGATGATTTAATTTATACAAGGCAATGCTTAACCCTAATGAGGGTATTATAAAAGGGTTTTAAGTACAAAAATAAGGGGGCTTTTTGTTTGGAGGACTCCAAGAGCAAGAGATTTTGGGTGCAATCTAGAGGAAGATCAACATATTTTTAGAGTTTTTATCATTCTTCTTGTTTCCTGTAATTTTGGGATCATGTTTAGATTAGTTGGAATTATTTTTGTTATAATTATGAGTAGCTAAACTCCTGTTTTAGAGGAGAGATGGATCTTATGTGGATATTATGGTTTGATTAATTATTTATATTATCGAAAGTTTTTATTAGTTTATTTATGATGTTTTGCTCTTAATGCTTTTAATTTACTAACTGATTTTATAATTGGGATTTGACACTCAGGAGAGGTAATATTGAATAGGATCTAGACATCATGACACAAAATTCTAGATGACTCGGGAGAGCTTCTAGGTTTTGTAAAATCATTTAAAAGAATTACAAGTCTTAATGCATTCTTAATCTTTCAATTTTTATAGAGATATTAAAATTAGGATTTTAAGAATAGATACTTGACTCGGCACTTAGGAGAGGGAGATGAGTGCATTAGAATTCTTGATTTATAAACCAAGGGAACAATCAATAATAATGAGTTGAAAATATCATAAGTGAAACATAAGTGAAATCGATCCTCTAGAACTTCTCTATCTTAGTTTCTTCTCACCAAAGCCTGTTACTTTTGTTTCTTGTTTAAATTCTTAGTTCTTGATTTTCTAAATAAAGTTAGGATTATTTATAATGATAGCTAGTGATTTGTTAAAATTTGCAGTCCCTGTAGAGACGACAACCTTCTCACTATTATACTAAAAAACTTGGCACTTATGCATGTGATTAAATTGCAGAGAACAAGTTTTTGGCGGCATTGTCGGGGATTGTCTTTATTTTGATTTCTCACTAATATTGTTATGAGATAATTCTAGTTTTTATTTGGATTCTTATTTTTCTTTTCTTTTCTCACACATATCTGATTATATTTCTTTTTACTCTCTCGATAGTGCATGCAAAATTCTAGAGAACTTGATTTGACTCCTTTTGATCTAGAGATTGAAAGAATACTCTGATAAATTAAGAGAGCAAAGCGAGCCAAATCCAACATAGTGGTAGATCAAGCACAATAGAGGGTGATCAAAGATTAATTCAAGCTAGTGGTCAATGACAATTATTTTGGTAATGGTCCATCTTCTACAACACTTGAAAAAGAAAAAGAAGTAATCACCGGTAAGAAAAAGTCATCAATATAAAATGCATTTTTTAGAACTGTGGATGATTGTTTCCATTCAAATGCATCTTTTATTTCTTCTACCAACAATGTTTCTTCAAGTATTTCCACCTTGAGTTAAATTTTCCTTCTGATGATTTGTCTAACACCATGACATGCTCCATATCTTCACTTGAGCCTATCACATCTTGACTGATTGAACCTGCAACATAAGTTTCCAATAGATCATGAACACATTCATCCATCACAACAAGAGTTACACATTCATTGTTCAAAATTTCAATCCGTTTGCAGGTATTTTTTTCAACTGGACCATCTAAAGCATGGTAAATATTAAATCTACCTCATCATCATTAACCCTAAGGGTTAACTCACTACATGGAACGTCAATCAAAGCTCTATCAGTTGCTAGAAATGGCCTTACAAAAATTAAAGGTACTTCATGATCTTCCTCCATGTCCAATACCGTGAATCGATCAAAAAGATGAACTTGTCCACCTTGAATAGCATGTCTTCAATGACTCCCCAGGGGTACATTAAAAGACCTATTTGCCAGCTACAATGTGATGGTCGTGGGCTTCACCTCTCCCAATCCAAGTTTCTTGAAAATTGACAAAGGCATTAAGTTAATGGATGCACCTAAATCACATAATGCCTTATGAAATGAAGAATTACCTATGAATTCCCCATCCATCATACATGCAACCAAGAAAGAGCCTACTTATTTCATCATTCTTTAGTTCCACAATTTTTCACCTTTCATAATTTCTCTTCCAAGTCATGATTAATCACCCTACATATATAATATATATCATAATTTAAGTTAACATGCTTTCCTCATGCAAAAACAATTCTAATCAATCATTTCAAGTCAAATGAACACAAATTCAAGATACCACAATTTGGCCATATCCCTGCCCATACATAGGGGTGAGTCTAAATGTCTTTCAAGTCATACTACCGATGCATCTAAGTTGGATTAGTGTTAACCAACCACTACCGATGCATTCAATGCATTACAAAAGCTGTTGTTGTAATATCTAAGTCATACTCACTTAAGGGCTACTATGGGATCCTGCAAAAGTGTCTTGTTTTTCATTGAAGCATTTAATCAAATGTCTTATAGGCATGTATGATTTGTGATTTTTAACAACATACTATCTATTTTATATTAACTCTTTATAAACCCATCTATTTATCACTAATTGAACATCATAATTACTAATTTATCTTAATTAATTAAGGCCCAAATCCATTATATAAACTACCAATCCATTCCTTGGGGTACTCCATCATAAACTACACAAGCATCATATTAGTTTGATGATTTCAACTATATGCATCATAGAAAATCTACTTCCAACCATGTAAATTCTTAATTTCACATATTTAACATAATATTAACAACATAATCAAGGTAATTAGCCACTAGAATACATTTAAAGTCTGCCCATGCGTCAACTTACATCCAAACAACTTCTTTCTTAGACATTTCATCAAATAATTTCTAGGAATGTTTTGGAAACATAATTTCAGCAATATTTAGCTAATTCTTAGCATAACTAACATCTTATAAGCATCAATTAATCATTAATTAAGCATGATATGTACTCCATTCATCATAAATAGATCACATGCGCCCAACTGCCCCATTACGTCCATCTAAATTATTGTCAAGGACAACAATATATAGGCCAAATCATGCCCCAATTGATAGAATCAGACCTCTATTCACTATTAAATAGATTTTCCCATCAAATACCTAAATAGATCAAGCATTTATAGCCCTAAAAAACCCCCATAATTTTCCCATTAACCTTAGCAAACCTAAAACACAAAATTGATTGGGGGGAAGAGGTTTACCTTCAATTTTACATTGGAAACAAGTGGTTGCTTCAATTTCTCCACTGCGATTAGCAGCAAATGACCCTTAACAACAAAATTCCCTTCTTTAAATACATCCCAAGTGAATGAAAATAGGTGTAGATGACTTCTCCTTGCTTGCGAAAAATTTTCAGGCGGATTTCATGTTGGAATCGGTGGAAAATTGGGCGTGGAGAGATTGCAAGAGATGGGCTCCTGCCTCTTGGTTGTAAATGGAAGAAAGGGATGGGATAAAACATGGGTGACAGAGTAGCTTTAGAATTAGTAGCTACGATGCTCTAGTAGTGCACCACCTCTATCATACACATGCACTGAAAATTTCCAAATTTGCACCCTAATTTCTATGCAAATAATCACATAGTTCTATGCAAATAATCACATAGTTAAATTCAATATCATCTTATACTCAGATAAAATATTGTTGACCCAATTTGAATTTTATCATGAGCAAAAAAAATGCCCCAATTAAGTAATTACATGAAAATTTTATTTACCTTGAATCATAGCCCACTTGATAATTAAGCTCTAAATATTACATAAAAATCAATAAAGAATTAAAAAATTCCACTTTGTATACTTATTTTTTTCTTAATTAGTTTTCCAAAAAAAATTTCTAAAAGTTTTTTGCATAAATCATACACAAAATTTCAAATTGATCAAGTTAATCTCATCATTTTCATCCTTAATTATCCACCATAGCAATTTCGATGCATTGGACATAACTTCCTCATACAATGTCCAAATCATATGATTCTTGATGACTTAGAAACATAATTTCAAGGAATATAACTTTCATGCCAACTATGCTTTCTAAATCATACAACTTCTATACCAAAAATTGGATACATGTGACACAATTTTCATAGATGGTTTCTTTTTAATATACCTTTGCTATTTTTTCCCTTCTTTTTCCTTTTCTCATACATTCTTGCAATACTTTTTCCCATTAATGTATAATAAAATACACCATAATATCCTTCAAATATGAAGAATCAAATCATGTAACTACTCACATATATTTTTAATAGTCTAGTTATGTTAAATTCACCTGCACTTTATGTACACTTGCACCATTTCATTTCAAAATTAATTTCCTTCACCTCAATTCATCATTATAATCTAAAAATTAAATTTACCCTTGTTTTCAACACCTTGGGTGTTACATTATGTTGATAATCAGTAACCTAAGTGTAGGTTGGAAAGGGGAATTTTGTATACAGGATGTTGAGTAGCAAATTGATTAAGTTAATAGTGTATTGACCTATTTTTATGATTAATTAACTATTAAATGTATTATATGATAAGTGTATCTATTGGAAAATGACAATTCCTTGAAATATTTTGCTGAAATGGTGTGTTTTATGAGGAGCTAGATTAGATGCCTCAAACAAAGGTAAATTATCTATGCAACCTTAAACACCTTAATGAAGTGATTGGATAAGGTGCACTTAGTGTATGAACCAAATAGGAATTCTTGATTTGGCAAACATACAAATTGAATTGGATATGTAATGTCTATGTAAGGCTAATTAAATATGGATTGGAGGCCCAATTGTGAAATCTAAGGATTGATGATGCATTCTTCACCCAGGTAAGTAGGTTATTTTCTGACTGAGTGTATTATTAGATGGGGATATTAAATATCCTATGCTTTATATCTTGACACGTATTTATGAATGGGGATAGTGGATATCTCATGCTTTTCTAAAAGTGATGTTTATTATGTTTTGTGACTACATAAATGTTAGGGATAACAGGTATCCTTTGGATTGCAATGATTGGTGTAAATTTAATAATATAAAATATGATTGCTGGGGATAGAAGGTATCTCCTGTCTTTATGCATAATGATCATTATTCTTGTGTATGGATGTCTAGGTGTAAGGGATAAAGACTATCATGATAATTCAAATTATATTACGTGAATTTATAGATTGATGTCTAATGAGGATAAGGATAATCCCATGATTATTTTTGTTGGACATTTGTGAATGTATATGTGTGACCATTGGACTTAGTGGGGATTTTGAGTATTCCCAAGTTCTCTAGATGATAATTAAATGAATGTGCATAATGATGGAATGGGAAACATTCCATGATTTGTATATGACATATTGGTATGATATTGTGCCTGAATGACACAATTATAATATATGATACCTGCATGACACAATTATGATATTTGATATGTATTAAATAATAAATATATGATTTATAATATTATATGCCTAGATGGCATAGGTTGTTATATGGGAATTATAAAGACTTGAGCCTCATGAGTATATATTCATGAAGTGATTACATTGTCATATTGTATTCATGGTCTGGTTTAGAAAATGTTGCTTTTGATTTATTATGGTTTTTAAATTATATTTTTGCTTACTTATTGAGTTCACCCGGGACTCACACCTTCTTATTCTTATTTTTTTAGTTAGCAGGTTAGGTAAAGAATCCCAATTATGTGATGGGACTCATAGGTAAGATTTGAAGATATTTCCTCTATGGTATGAAGAAATGGGATTGTAATCTCATAATATAGTTATATGAGTGTATTTGAAAGAATTAGAATGATGTATATTAAATTGTATCAGAATGTCATAGTAATTTATTGGTGATATTGTGAATGGATCTGTATGATTATAGAATGATGTATATTGCCATCATGATTCAATTTTGATCTGGGCAGTTATGGGTGTGGGTGTGAGTTTGGTGGTTAGTATTATTATTTTATAATTATAAAGTAGATTTTATATGATTAAATGTATGTTAGATATAGATCTCTATATTTTAGGGTAGGTTTTGCTAAATTTTTGACAAAACATTTCCCTTAAAAATGGGGAAAGTATAGGGCATTGTAAAAATGCATAGGCCCCTAGGCGGGGTGTGATAGTTTTACTTAGAAAATTACCCCTGTTTGAATTATTGGAAGAGCTTGCAAGCTGTCCAATTTGCATTTTCAAAGACTTGATTGATAGAGGCATTGATGTTCCCCATGGTTGTCTTTATGTTATCAAGTCTTGCTTCATTTCTAGAAAATCTCGCTTGACTCTCCTGAATAAAGGTGCTCATTAGGTCTTCTAGAGATGCGTTCTTTTCTGATGGTTGAGATTGGTGTGGAGGTTGAAACCCAAGAGGATTGTTCATTGTATTTGTTTAATTGTTGTAAGGCAGATTACCATGATTCCTCCATCCTAAAAAATTTTGATTCGGCATGTTGTTCCCTCGAAAATTACTATAGCCCTTGTTGTTGATGTACTGTACTTCTTCTCTAGTTGGATCTGTAACCATGTATGCTTCAATTGGTAAAGAAGAAGAAGATGATTCTCCTTTATTAGACACTCCCTTGGATGCTGAATTTGATATTGCTAATTGGTGTGTCAAGGATGACATCTGTGTAGTCAAGGCCATAATCGGATCCACCTCAAGATAAACTCCTACTTTCCTCTCCATGTTTCTTTCATTTGGCCACTGGAATGTATTGGAAGCCATGTCTTCCAATAATGAATATGCATTTGCTGTAGTCTTGGCCATCAATGAGCCTCTAGATGTAGCATCAAAGATTGTCTTCCTTTGGCCATTCAATCTGTTGTAGAATAACTAGACCTTTACCCAATCAGGGAATCCATGTCACGGACATCTTCTTAGCAAATCCTTGAACCTCTCCCAATATTCGTAGAGTGGTTCAAAGTCCAACTATCAAAACTAGCTTATCTCATTTTTGAGTTGAGCTGTTTTGGCCAGTGGAAAGAACTTCACTAGAAATTTCTCTGCCTGGTTATAGACTCTGCACCTAGCCTCTCGCCTTGTCTCTCAGTGAGAAAGGGAATTGACTTAATCTGATGGCATCATCTGGGATGCCTTGCATCTTCACTATGTCATTGATTTCTCAAAAATTTCCAAGTGAATGTTTGGGTCTTCACTTGGTGAACCCCCCAAACTAGTTTTGCTTGACCAAGTTGATTAAGGTTAGCTTCAATTAAAATTTATTAAGGGTGATGCCCGAATAGTTTTCATTCACCATTGGTTGGAAATAATCTCTAATGGGTCTTTATTTATCCTGATTTGGCTATTGATTTTGCTTTGGTTCTACCATTGTACTTGATGCGGAATGCTTTGATCTCCAGATTTCTTGCAGTGTTCTCTCTATTTCTAGATCAAAAGGAGTTAGACCAAAATCCCTATGATTTTGCAGACTGCTGAGAGCTAAAGAATTTAAATCAATTATAATAAAAGAAAAAGAACTGTGAATATAGTAAAAGAAAATAAAAGTCTAAATTAAAGCTTGGATTATCTTTTTACAATATTAGTGAATTATCAAAATAATGCCAATCCTTGGCAACGGTGCCAAAAACTTGTTCACTATAAATTATATCCCAAGTGTATGGAGTCAAGTTTTGTAGCATAGTTATGAAAGAGTGTCATATCCACAAGGATTAGTTATTCCAATTACTCAGTAGCTATCATCATAAATAATTCTAACTTTATCTCGACAAGTGATAAACAAGATATTAAATTATAAATAAAATGGATAAGCTTCAAATAGAATAAATCAATGTGTGAAAACTCTAGAGTGTTGATTTCATTTATGCTTTATTCATGGTGCTTTCAAACTCATTACCGATTAATCATTGTATTTGTTTATAAATCTATTTCACGCCTTGCCTTCCGAGGCGCAACTTTCCATTTTACACTGTATTTTACTTAGATTTGCCAACTTTTAGGGTGGGGTGCTCAAGTCCCATTTTTGGAACTTGACTATTTTTTACAGAAAATAGATTGAGTATCCCCTAAATTATTAGGGTTTAACCTGTATAATTATTCATCAAATGTAATAAAGTGATAATATAAATTCTAAACATATACACACTTGCCCACAACCCAAGATCTAGGTAGAATCATGATGGCAACACATCTAAAGGGAAATTATATCCTCATGTGCAAATCCATAAATACATTCTAATGACATGCCATTACGACTTATTTCCATCATTTAAGATTACTTGATTATAATTTTACAAATACTTATGCATACTCAATTACATTCATGCTTAATTTATTACAAACACACTAAAGGAAATTTCTAAATACAATTTCAATGAATACAATAAACATTATCTTCCTTGGGCTCCATTGCTTGACCTATCAGCTAAAAATATAAAATAAGAAGGCATGAGTTCGGGCAACTCAATAAGTAGGCATATAATAGAAAATAGTCATGAATAATCCCAATATAACACATTCAAATCCAAAACATGTTTAATCCATGCTTGACATTACCATGTATCCAATATTTTATGTACATCATATGCAATCATATTATCTACTATCATATCATATATAACATTCACTTTTAACCACATTAGGAAATATTCTATCCCCAAAAAATCATGCATATTTCATTATAAACCAAGTAACAATTAATTCAACCCAAGGAATATCTACTATCCCTAACCAAACCAGATATCATTATTTTCAATCAAATAAGGGACATCTACTATCCCCAATTAAAATACATAGGCCTGGATACAAGTAATAGGATATTGTATATCCCCATCCAATAATATAAACATACAAAGAAAAGCCTACTTACCTTGGGCTCTTAGCTCCAAATCATTTCTCTCCATTTCTATGCCTTTTCATCCCTCTTAGATCATCTGTATAGGGCAACAATCCCATTCAATTACCAACATATTTGGACTAATTTCTTCCAAACCAATGAATTAGCTACATGATTAATTTATAGCTAAATCCATATGCCTCTCAAATGCATAATTCCATACTCATCATTATACAGTCAAAAGCCAACATATTTCACAAAGGGTCTTAAAGAATCCCACTCCCATTATATATATAATCATTAGATTATATAACTAGCATGTAATTAACTTCAATATCAATCTATTTAAATATTTAACCCAATTATTTTGTGGCTTACATGGCCTAAACACAAAAACTCTCCTTAACTCCTAACTAGGGCATAATCATTATTACAATTCCACTAATCTAATTTAGTCTAAACATATTCTAAAACATGATAAACATGTCATTACACATTTACCCCATGATTTAACATCCAAAATCCATCAATTTTTATCCAAAAATTACTATTTATAGCTTGTATGAAACCCTAGCAAGCAACATCTATGGATTATTATTCCCAAATCACTATAATTGACCCATAAAATCATTGTTCCCATGATTTCCAAACCAAATTCATCATTTCCCCCCCAAAATTCCATAACTCTAAAACCCTAGTTCAATATAAGACATAAATTTGAATGGGGAAAATGACTTACCATGTAATTCAAAGATGGTCTTCTCCCATGAACAAGAATCTAAGCTTAAAGCTCCCCTTAGTTTACTCCACTTGCATAAATTCAGATCTTCTATCATTTCCACCATTCAAATGCCAAAAATCCATTTCCCTTAGCATGCTTGGATAATAATCTTTCAAAATCCACTTGTTTCCAAGTCCAAATGACAAGAACTTGGATCAAAAAGAGCTAGGGCATGGGAGAAGAAACAGGATGGATACAAATGAAAATGGAATGGGATTTAAATTTAAAAAGTCTCATTTTTTTGGTGCTCTGACGCGCCATAGGACCCTTGCTAAGGCAAGGAAAAGTCTTATTGTGGCAAAGACTTGCTGGATAGGCCAAAATGTGCATTTTTAAAGCCTTGCCATGGCAAAGAATTGCCTTGCTGTAGCAAGATCTTGCTGTATGCCAAAAAACTTATTTTCTGAAGCCTTGCCGAGGTTGGGAAAAGCGTTGTTGTGACAAGGAAATTTTGTCCTAATATAGTTTAGTATTTTGATCATAACTTTTATATATGATGTCTAAATGACCTAGTTTTTAAGAAATTAGAATCAAGGGATACAATTTCATGTTACAAATTTTTCTAAATCATCCCCAAAATATGTCAAAAGTTTTAATAAAGTTGATCCATCTCATTCATCTTGTTATTTTTCAGTCATTTGGAACAGTATTGGTGTATTAGTCATAACTTCCTCATATGACATCAGAATCAAGTTATTTTTCTTCCATTAGATAGATAATTTAATGATATGCAACTTCTATATTGAATATTATTTCAAATTAGTCCATTGTCTATGTCAAAAATAATCATAATGAACCCTTTTTCAAATTCAGCATTTTCATAATGTACAGTGCACTTTTAGTTTTCTTCTGAATTTTTTACTTTTTCTCTCATCTTTCATTCTTAGACTTTAAATCATTACATTTACCATTAATTTCATGCTCAATCATCCTAAAATGCTCATTTAAGAAATAATTTCTTTACCAAATCCAAAATAGTTACTTGCTATTGCAATAAGCTATTCAATTTTTGAATTTGTACTTAAACAAAATCATCAATAGCCCCATTTCACATAAAATACTTTGGACATCGTAATAAGCACTCCCCACACATCTCATACATGAAATGAGACTTGTGCATACCATTCACTACCTCATTTGAGGTCAATTATCAAAAATCACCTACTTAGTTATTTTTATTGACCTTTTTCTATCATAAGTAACTCCATTGGTCATTTTCATTTCAAATTGCATTCAATGCTCAATCCAATGTTCCACACATATTACAATACATATAATGCCCCTTTTTGGCCATTCATATAGATCATAAATATGCTTTTGCTCAATCTCAGCACTTGAGTTCTTTTCTTCTCATTAACTTTATATAACTAAAAATAGTGAAATTTATCAAATTCATAGTCCAAACTCTACCAATTTGCTCATGAATAGATTTCAAACACCATAGGTATTACAATCTAGGACCCTCTCCCAAGTGGTAGGCCATGTATTTGTTTCCAATATCCTGATTTTGATATCCTCATAAAAATCTAAATAATGGGAATGCATTAAGATCTATGGTTCTTTACAAGGATTTCAGAAAACATCGAAGCTCTTTTGAGTCATCTATAATTTTATGTTGTGATGCCTAGATACTATTCGAGGTTACCTGTCTCGAGTATCAAATCCTAAATATATGATCAATCAATAGATCGCCAGTCAATTAAAAGCATTAAATGTTGGGTTCCATAGGATGACTTAACTCAAGAGGGCAGGAGTGAATTGGGTTTATAAAATTATTTGTTGAGCCCCTATTAGATTAATTTTCCTCTTTTTATGCTTGTGTGTGATATAGTATATGATAAATAATAAAGCAATAAAGTGCAGAAAAGTAAAGTAATCATATAATCAGCACACATAATATTTTTATAGTGGTTTGGGCAACTGTTCCTACTCCACTCTTCCAAGAGCACACCTCCTTGTGCCTTAGGTTCCATTATATCATATAATGGAAATACAATAATGTAGCCTGCACTCTTTTGGATTCCAACTCTATGGGGCATGACCATATTGCTCTCAGTACTCTTCAAAATTCCAACTCTAGAGGGCATAAACAAGTGTTCTTAATACTCTTCTGGATTCTAGCTCCAAGAGGCGTAAATAAGTGCTCCCAGCACTCTTCTAGATTCTAGCTTTAGGGGGTGTTAATAAGTATTCCCTACACTCTTCTAGATTCCAGCTCTAGGGGCCATAATAGCTCTTGTCTCAATAGACAGTCACAACCCTTCTTGAGTCTTATCCACACTATCAGCTGAAGGCAATTACAAAGATATAAGAATAAGAAGGTTAAGAACACTTTACAAATTTCTCAATGTAAGCATAGGGAAAGACTTGAAGATTTGAGTGGCTCTCTGTGTTGCAAAAATTCTTTCCTTAATGTATGAAGAAGAAGGCCTTAAATATTTTAAAGATTGAAGCTCTTGAATGGATATTTAGAATATGAAGCTCTTGACCTTGGGTGGAAGGTTTTGTAGAAGATTTAGGCCTTTGATAAAATAGTCCTTCACCTCCTTTGAATCCTCCCACCTCTTCTCCTTAGATAGCTCTTTTGAAAACGTGACCATTGAAGGAAGATGATTTTAATTAAATGTAAAGACGAAGGTAGATGAGCATGAATAAATGTCTAAGACCATTCTGATAATCTCCCATTTGAAAATGCCATCTTCTAATTAATTCTAATCTATTTAGAGTCGTTTTGCAGTGCCGACCTTAACATAGAAAAAGGTGAATAGATGGTTCAAACAACTGATGAACGAGGAGATACTACAGCTCTGACTTGATTTATGATTTTGGAAAGAAGATCATAAATTCAGACGAATTTCACTTATTCAAATTGTCTGTAGCTTCACTTCATTCTTCTAAAACTAATCTGAGATGAATCATTCCTTCTAGCTATCCATCAAATGAAGTCTCTTCATCTTTAAGGTTCTTATGAGGTAAGTAACAAATGAATCTGGTTAGTACAGATGAATTGTCTTTCCAACAATTTATCGAATGAAATCACTTTGTCTTTTTATTTGTCAGAAGTAAGTTTTGGATGAATCTGGACTTCATTTATGGACAAAGATGTTTGCTTTCTAAACTTCTTTTTCTATCTGCTGTCTTTCCATTATTTCTTCGGATAGCATGAGATTTTGAATAGAGTATTCAAATTGACATATTTGAGTATACTTCAAAATCTTTGTAACTTAAGCTTTCTTAAATTTAGCAAATAGAGCAAATATTTGTAGTTCTGCACTTGAAAATTTGAATGGGTTTCATGATGTTTAATTCTGGTTTAGTACTTAGAACCCACAAGCATTTCGCTCTTTTTCAATGGATTGTCTATTTATACAATCCAAAATGGTTGTGGACCACTTGAAAGAAGATTGTTGGAAGATACAGTTTCTAATTGTATTGAATTTTTGATATTTGAAAACAATGAATTTTCACTATAGCAAATTACTATAGCATGTTACTATAGCAAATTAGTGTAGCACCTCTTTGTTCATAGTTAATTATAGACAAATTGATTGTCTGCCTATTTGTCTTTAATAGTTACTATAGCACTCATAGAGATAATTACTTTGTCTGAGACAAATCTACCTGGCCAAAATTTGTCTAAAGGCTATGTAGCTTGTACTATAGTTATTTATTGTAGTGGCTTACTATAATAGATCTGTTCATAATTTGTAGCATAGCAATTTGCCTGAGCAACTATATCTAAGCAATTCTACTTCATTTAGCACTATAGTAATTCATCCATCAATTCGTCCAAGGGCACTATAGCAGGCACAATTTGTTCAAAGGTACTATAGTAGCTATAGTAGCACTTTGTCCAAGCAGCTTTGTCCAAGCCTCATTCCACTTCATCCGACACTATAGTAGTACTATAGTGATTTACTAGAGTAGACTTCACCCGAGCGAAACAGCTTTGTTCGAGCCTATACTGATCACTATAGAGTTACTATAGCAAAATCACTATAGCAACTCTCCTACATTTTGAAATTTCTGCACTTTTACTACTTTTGTTAATTTGATACTTTTCCTCATAATATAATTATCCACATAAGATTTTCATAAGGTGTAAAGCATTGATTAAGATGATTTCGCTTCTAGACTTATATCAAGATGTATATGATTACGTAAATGATATCCCTGTAAAGTCCATACATTCAAGCATATCTTTCCACATTTTAATCTTCCTATACTAGAAGCATCATTAGCATAAATCAAGTCTTAAGACAAGTTTGTTTGTTATCAAAATCATATAATAACCCAACCTTGAACACCAAACATCACAAATAACCCAAATTGCAATGTTAATCAAGCAAATCATTGATTAATCCATGAATATCAAATAAACTCCATTTTGCCTCTAGAAAGATGGAAATTAGCTAGACATGATGAAATACAAATTAATCCAATAAAAAATCCTAATCATCATTGTTTAAATCCCAAAATGAATTCCAAATCAAATCCATAATTACAAGGATTGAAATCAAAATGAAACAAAAGAAACAATAGTAATAAAGTCTTCCCTTATTCAGCTTGGCTTCCAATCCTTATAAACTAGCTTCTTCCTTGATCTTCAACACTTGATCTATCCTCCTCAACTCCTCCTCAAAAACTCCTAAGAAAATCCCCTAAAACCCCTAACAAATGACTCTTAAAACCATCCAAAAAATTATTTAAAAACCATGAAAAAGGAAGCTGAAAATCTGTTTGTCCCATGTAGTAGATAGCTCAAGAAGCGAGGGGTGAACTAACCATATAAAAGTTATGGCCAGATAAAAATTAATGAGCTAAGCAGAAATAGTGATGCCATACATATGTAATTTTTATATCTATTCATTTAGTCGTAGTGACTGCTTCGCTTCTAGATTCAACTTCTCTTAGTCATTCTTGATTTAGCCAGATAATTATGTCTGTAATGATATGTGAAATGTAATGATGAGATAGTTACATGCAAAGTAAAATAATCAATAAGACAATACATACAACAATTTTATAGTGGTTCATAAACCCCGTCCCTACATCTACTCTTCCAAGAGCACATACTCGTTGTGCCTAAAGATCTACTATATCCCATGTAATGGAAATACAAAAGTGCTCACTGCACTTCTAGATTCCAGCTCTATGGGGCATAAACAGTGTTCCCAACACTCTTCTGGATTCTAGCTCAAGGGGGCATAACATAGTACTCCCAATACTCTTCTAGTTTTCATGAGCTCACCAGGAAACGTACTGGTTTTGAAGATCATCAGCAAACTTATTAGTTTTCCAAAGCTCACCAACAACTCATACAAAGTGGTTTTCTTGAGCTCACCACAAACTCTCATAGCTAATTAACAATACTCATTTTGCACATTACATTGCCTCTTTTACTAGGCTAATTTGTACATAGTTTAAGCATGTATGAAATGATATCTCATTGAAGCACATTAGATATCAATACTCGAGATATATGATTAAGATACATCTTTTAGGCTCATTATCTATCAGCGTAATGGAGATTGATTATCTAGGAGGAAGCATAGTCTAATTGAAAGATGTTACTCATTTAAGCTTTATTCTCATTTTTCTCTCAGCTTCTTCAACCTTCTTCATTGACACTCCACTACCTTTATGTTGCTTTAGAAACTCCTGCCCATTGGAGGTGGTTGGCTTTCTCTGAATGTTGAAGACCATTCTAAATTTTCTCCCATTGAAAAGTTATCTTATTAATAAACTCATTATAGTTGGAAAGCTTGTAGTATCGTCCTTGAAGAAGATGCCTTTCTGGTTTTGGCAACTACCAAATAAAGAATTTTCTACATGATTGACTCTCTGATTATTTTGGAAAGATGCCCATTAAGTTTAAAAGGATGCAGGCTCTAAAAGTTGTAACCTTTGTTAGAGCGAAGACTGCTTTCCTTGGAATTTCTTTCCATCTTCAACTAAGCTTGACCTATCCAATTTGTTTATTAGAATCTGCTTCAAATGAAAGCTTGATCGGCGAGTACAGTCAGCAACGTTTAGCATAAGTGGCTTCTACTTATCATGATATGCCATAATGATTTAGCCATGGTTTGTCTGAGGACTTTGTTGATCAAGTTCTAGATTATCTCCTATAAGTAATGAACAAATTGGGTCTGAGTAGATCCACATGTTAGACACCTTTGTCTTTGTAAATTTAGCTAAGATTGTTGTAACATTTTTACTCTATTTTTTAGTTTGCCTATTGTAAGTGATAGATGAATTTTAAAAGAGTAGATGAAGTGTTTCACTTTACTATTCAGTTTTTTTCTCTAGACAAAGTTTTCTTTCATTAGATAAAGTAAATTTGTCTGTCGGTTTGTCTGTTATAAGTAATAGACAACTCTTGTTGGCATGGACAAGGCTTCTTTATGGCAGATAAATTGACTTTGTCTGTTGTTTGTCTATTGTAAGTAATAGATGACTCTTGTTCGTGTAGACAAGGCTTCTTCACGGTAGATGAATTGACTTTGTCTGTTGTTTTTCTGTAGAGATCTGCAAACAAAGTTTGCAAGCCACAGATGAAGTCTTCCAAATAGTTCATCTGATAGTTTATCTATCATAAGTGATAGACGAAGTTATGAGGTGCAGATGAATCATTTCTTCAGTGGTTTGTTTGATAGTCTATCTATTAGAAGTAATAGACAAATCTTTGAGGCATAGACAAATAAGTAGTTTGTCTATTGCAAAAGGCAGACGAACTTGCAAATGAAGTTAACAAATAAAGTTATTCATCTGTGGCTATTGTGCCACCTTTACTTCATCTTCTGTATCTTTTGTAGAGGATTGCAAACAAGTTCCTTGATCTTCTTTAGTTTCAGAGAGACAAATGCTTGAATAATTCAACTCCATTTTTAGCTCTTCATTTGTCTAAGTTCAACTATATTTCATCTCTACTTCTACAAAATGAATTCATCTTTGTGTTGAGGAAAGATATTGAGTATAAGCAATTTACTTGACTTGTTTATGGAACAATTTGTCTGAATCTATCTAACAGATGCTATCCGATATTGACTTTATCTATAGGAGATTTATTCGATCACTCATTAAGGCTTGAATGTAATAGCTACAGATGTTCTTTGTGACTTCTTTTTAAAGTTTCAATGTCATTCTTTCTAAAACATTCTTGTATTCTCTTAGTCAATGGATTTTGCTTGCTGATGTATTCTCTATGTATGTTGTCCATTCCATTTGAGTTGCTTCCATGTACATCATTTATATTTGTCTCTATAATACTTGGGAACACAACTATTAGTACCACAAATGTTCACTCATATGTTATTGTTTATCATCAAAACTTGACTATTTGCCCTATATACCATTTGGTTCAACCAAATCCGCACTATCGCCGGCATTTTGGCCCCAGTTTTGGCTCTACGGCGCTAGCTGTATTGCCTACAATGGGTGCATTGGTGGAATTTGGTGCATAGCACCAACCTTATTATGCGCTATGTTTTGCTTCTTTCTTGCTCCATTTCATGCTTTCCATCCTTTGATCACTTACAATTCATTTTTTCTTATTTTTGCTCCAATCTTCAACTCTCCGGTGCATTTATAAAAACAAACAAAACCATATGAAATGCATCTAATTTCTTAAGAATTCACAAATAACCAAGCTTGAACAATGTAAAATATAAGTGAATAAAATTCACTTATCATGCATTGTCCACTTGACTTTATTTCCTTGATATATTTTATATACGTATTATTGGATGCTTTAAAATGACAATCAATAGCTTAATCATTCACTCACTTGATTTTTCTCATCATCAAAATTTAGCTGCCTAAACACTTTCATCATCAAAATCAAGTTAAGGAGGTTTGGATCAATAATCTCTATTTATTTGGACCACAAGAATCCAGCCATTGAACTTTTCTAGTGATGCCTCCATGTTGAAGACTAGATGGAATAGGATGAGTTAAACTTGTTTTCAAAGGATCTTCTAAATTACCAAACTGTTGAAAGACTAAGTGTAACACCTGGTGGTGTTAAATTATGGATTATTATTGAAAATGAGGGGTAAAAATTTTTATATATGATGAAATATGGTAAAAAAACTGAAAATGTGAATGATGTCATTTGTGTCCAAATTTTGACATAAAATTTTGAATGATTTAGATAAAGTGTTTAAGATAAAAGTTGTATATCCTAAAATTATCTTTCTAACAAATCAAAAATCATATTATTTGGGTATAAAATGAAGAAGTCATGATTAACGCACTGAAACTGCTCCTGATGTTAAAAATTATTGAAAATAACATGATAGAACACTTTAATTAAATTTTTGACATATTTGTGGGATGGAAAAAGTTATCAACATGAAAGTTTAATCTCTTCAAATTATATGTCCAATGGAATAAGAATTACTCAATTTGGAGTTTTTATGAAAAAGTTATGGCCAGCACACTAAAACTAATCCATGCAAGTGGTGGGGCAAGCGGCTGTAGTTTCTGTCCATTAGCAGGAGGCTGGGGGGGGGAGGGAGCAGGCAACTAGGGTGGTAGTAGGCTACCGACTGGTAGTGACCCAATGTTTTAAGCCCCTCGTCACTCCATTTTTCATTCATTTTCATCTCATTTCTTTCTCCCACGCCCCAAGCTATTACCCTAGCATCTTATCTACTTAGTTTCTTGCCATTTTAGCTAAGAAATCATCTTGCATAGCTAGCTATTTGCTTGATTTAGTATTTAGATCTAAGTTTTAGCCATTGAATGGGGGAGAAAGGAAGATTTTCTGATTTCCTTCAAATGGAGTGAGCCACTTAGAGCTTTGAGCTTGAATTCTTGCCCATGGGAGGGTGTCATGCTTGGAAATGATAGTAAGTTAGTTTTTCCCATCCGAATTTGGTTTTTGGCTAAACTAGGGTTTTTTGAGCAATTTTGATGTAAATCAATGTGTAAATCATAGGACAAATGGTTAATGAGTAAATTGTTATGATTGAGAGTGATTTGTGCATAAGAACCTATGAATTATGCTAGTTAGGGTTTCATGTTAACTCTAAATAGTGATTTTATAGGAAGATTGGCATGAGATCATGGGGCAAATGATTAATTACATGATTATAATGTTTTATAACATGTATGGAGTGATTTGGACTAGTGAAATCAAGAAAAATCTATATGAATTATGCAAAGGTAGAAAGCCAAACATTGCATATTTTTATTCCTTTAGTTGTAAATGCTTTGTTTTGAAAATGGAAAAGATGACCTTGGAAAGTTTGACAAGAAAAGGGATGAAGGCATATTTCTAGGGTACTCTTTTTCTAACAAAGCATACTAAATCTACAACAAGCAAACATACATGGCAAAAGAGTCAGTCCATGTAAAATTTGATGAGGCTAATTGTAGGCCTAGAAAGGTTTATGTTGTAGATGAAGATTATGAGAGATTTGACTTGAAGCATCAAATGATGTTCCATAAGGATCTAAAGAATCACCAAAAGTTGGAACATCACATCTTCTTGAAGAAATCATTGTAAGTCAATAAGAATAAGTAAGCAAAGGTGAGTTACTTGATAAATCTCAAATAGTACATGCCCAAAAATATCACCCATTAGAAGATTTTATAGGAGATGTGTATTAAAAAATGAGAACACATGGCTTACTTCTAAATGTATGTGTAATTTTTCTTTCTTATCTTACATTAAACCCAAAACAATGAAAGATGTCATTTTAGATTAAAATTGGATCATAGAATGTAAGAAGAGCTAGATCAATTTAAGACAAACAATGTGTGGACTCTTGTGCTAGAATCAAATGATCAGTCTTTCATTGGCACAAAATGAATCTTTTGAAATAAACTTGGTGAATCAAGGATCACTATAAGAAATAAAGCATGTTTGGTAGCATAGAGATATTCCCAAGAAGAGGGGATTGATTATGATGAGATATTTGTACCTATTGCCAGATTTGAAGTGATAAGAATGGTACTTGCCTTTATATCCTTTAAACAATTTTGATTATTTTAGATAGATGTAAAAAGTGCTTTCTTAAATGAATACCTTAATGAAGAAGTTTATGTTAAACAACTTCCAAGATTTGAGGATCATGAAAATCTAGACTATTTATTTAAACTCACAAAAGCATTATATGGCCTAAAACAAGCTCCAAGAGCTTGGTATGAGAAAATCATGCAACACACTAAGACAATGATTTTTATAGTGGTTCAGCCCTTCCTGAGTTCCTACTCCACTTCTCTAAGTCGGTCTTTCCTACTACACTCAGGTTCCTCTAACACCTTGATCAACACTCTGATCAAAAATACACTTGTTGGTTTTTTCAAGCTCACCAACTAACTCTTACAAACTTAGCAAGTCTTTCCTACTTTATGTAACAAACAATCATACACTACAAACCCCTTGCTTGTAGAAATGTAAATAGTAACAAGTTTATACAGGAATAAATGTCTTTTACTTAGGCAGATTGTATAGAAATTTAAAGCAAGATCATAAATGATATGACACTTAAAAATAAAGGTTTCAAACTCCTAGATGATTGTTGAAGTAATGGATTTGAATAGTATAATAGAGTTGTGTGCAAATGTAGTTGAAAGCTTGGAAGAAAATTAAATGCTTGAGTAAATGTTCGTTAAATGGCTCAACTACTTAGTTGTCTTTTCCATTGGTTTGAATCTTCTATTTATATGCTTGGAAATGTTCTTAACCATTAGTTACTATTTCTGGCAACTTTCCAACCATTCTAAGTTGCATTTTTGACACTCCACACAAACTATTTTGAAAACTAGCATTAGGCCCTCTTAAGTAAAATTTTAGAGCATCTAAAGGTCAGACAATGTCAGTTACCATTGCCACATTTAATTCAAGAGCTTTTGAAGCTCTCTTTGAGACATTCTAAACCTTGAGTAGTTTGAACTTCATTCCAGCTATGTACTTCAGATGTTTTGAAGGTTGTCTTAGATGTTCTAAAGTTCCTTTCTGTCATTGGCAATCCTAACAGCTATAATTTGGCCTTTGAAGCTTAAGGTCTCCTCATCTAAAGTAACTCCGAAAAACTTCTTAGCTTCTAAACTGAGCTCAAATTGATTCTTCCAAACTCTAAAGCATATTGATCTACCTCAGAACTTCCTCTAAAGCTATTCAAACTTGTATTTGCGTCTTCAGAATTGGCTTCTAGATTTCTAAAGGCTTTTGTATGCTCTAAAGTCGTTGCTCTTGATTCCAGAAGTGTTCCAATCCATTTGAAATCCTCTAAAGCTTAGATGAATTATCTGGAATAACTCTGAAGGAATTCCTTACTTTTGAATTAAGTTCTTTTTCATTCCTTTTGACCTCTAAAACATGCATTTCTCCTTCTAAAGTGGTTCTAAGCCTTCCAAATGTGACTTTCAGATCTTCTAATTGTTGCTACATCTTTTGAAATTTTCTTTCCTAATTTTAGAAGTACTCTAATGCATCTAAAATCCTTTCTTAAGTCCAAAGTTAACTTTCTTAGAGCATTCACTTGTTTTTCTTCTTCTAAAGACTTTTATTGTTGTGGAATTTAACTTGATATGATCATTTGCATCTTGTCTATCACTCTAAAGTTACTTCCCTAGCTTAGTTAACCTATTTTAATCATTTATTTTTGCAATACTTGAGAACCTAACTTGTTAGTACCTCAATATTTCACTCATGTGTTTGCTAATTATCAAAACTTAGCTAGTTAATTACATTCATCATCAAAATTAAGATAAAATGAAGAGTTAGACTTAACATTCTCCCCATTTTTTTTGATGATAAAACATCTGAGTGATATACCTTTAATAAAAAGATAAAGGGATATTCTAATGGCTCTCCCCGACTAAGTGCATCTCCTAATGACTCTTCTAATGACTCCCCAAGAATAAATGCACTTTGTTTACTTCTACTAAATGCAATGTTAAAATGCTATTATTTATCCCCCTTTTCATAAGAATAAAAAGCTCATAGGAAAAGAGAAAAATAGATACATGAGATGAATAAAAAATCATATTTCATTTCATAATGTGTATAATGATAAATGATGTACATATTTCAAAATTAAAGAAACAACAAAGAGAAAAAAATAAGAATTTATGGCTTTGTAGGTGGAAGCTTTGGTCTTTTAGAATAGGTGAGAAGGAAGAAAGTAGGGTCATCAGAGAATAAGGTAGGCTGGATGGAAGGGGTGGGTGCTAGACGAGGTGGGGTGGGAGGTTTTGGTCTTCTAGGTTTCTTGGAGATTGCTAGTTTGGTTTTGGAGGGAGATGAGATTGGGATCAGTGGGAATGGCTATTGGGACATTTGCATGATGGTGGCCTAGGTAGATTGTTGTGACTGGGATGAGTTGAATTCTTGCTCGAATGGCAGAATCTTGCAACTCTAGTAAGGGAAGGGGTGCTTTGTCTAGGAAGGCTTAGGAATTGGCAAGTATCCTACCATAGTATTACTCATAGTGTAGGATAATAGGTGGAAGGTTGGAAGAGAAAGGCTTAGCTCTAGGCTTTGGTGGGAGCTAGGGTTTGGGTTTGGGAGGGGCTTTTGGTTTGGGTGTGGGTATTGGTTTGGGGGTTATCTTTGGTTTTCTGGGGGTTGTCTTGGTTTTAAGTGTACACTGATCTAAATCCTAATGATGTGGAAGAGGTTAGAGTTGGTGAGTTCAGGGAAGGGAACGGAAGGGGAAGGTTGTTAGTTATAGCGTGTAGGTTGGATTTCTTGAAGGAAGAGTGATAAACTCACAATATATTGACATTTAATTGAACATTTCATTTAACAGAGTCTATTTTTATCCTAGACATAAAATTATGTAAAATGAAATTGAAGATTACAAAAAGAAATTTATGGGATTGATGAAGGTGGATTTGGAAAATGTGTTCAACATAAAAGTTTTATCTTTTGTTCTTATCTTTATAACACATTAATAATCACATGATTCTGGTTTTATATGAGAAATTTATGACTAAAACACTGCAACTATCTCCAAAGATTTATGTTCATCTGCTAATTCATTCGACAAAAGGCCATCACTTTGAGGCCCCATGACTCATAGAAGATGGATAATTCAGAAAATGTGATCAAAATAAAAGTTATATCCCTTCAAGTTATCTATCGAATGCATTAATAATTGTGTAATTCTGAGATCATATAAGAAAGTTATTATCCAAGTACAAAAATTGCTGCAGAACTACTTCATCTGTAAAAAGTAGAGATTCGTCTATAATAAGTAGAAATTTGTCTGAGATAAAGCAAATTTATCTAAGATGAATTGTAGGAAGAAAAGCTTTATCTGATACAAAGTAGATTATTTGGAATTAACTAGAGACAAAGCAGAACTTGGTCTAAGACAAAGCAGGTTATCTCAGATAAATGCAAAAAACATCTTGGGATGAAACAAAGATGCAAAATATGGGGATTTCATACTTGTTGAATGTGATGTTGTTGTCCAAACTATGATTTCAAAGATTAGAAATGTGTTTTCTATGATTACCAAATGAGTATTTTCAAATAACTACGCTTAAAAATGTGTAATATAAGTGAATAAAATTCACTCATCTCAATCCTTCCTCATTTCTATGTATTTTCCAGGATAAATCGATGCCCTATGTCTAATCAAATCTTAAGAAGGATTTTTAAACAACTCCTTGATTTACTTTAAAAATTCAAACTTTTGGGGTTTTAAGGGTTTTTGAATTCGTAAAAACCCTATTCTCGTTCAGAGATCCATTCATGTGATTCCTTTGTGTGTAATATTTTTATTCTCTACATGAATATTGTGGTGAATATCCCATTATGTGATGAGATGCTCTATTTGTGCATTGAAACTTTCTTCAATGTTTTGGTTGAATTCTTGTTTTCATGTAAGATCCATCACACTTTTCATCTATCATCATTCGTATCTACGAGTAAACCTTATTTCTTCATTAAATTTCTCTGAATGTCATGATTGTTGTTGACAACCCTTATTTCTACCAAAGTTCTTATCATTCCATTACTTTCTTGCACCTAAATGAATGTCCTTCAAGTTGGATTTGTGATTTTCCTATGATTAATGTAAGTAGACTTTGCTTGGTTGAAAATCATTGCAATTTAGGATGTCTTGATGTTATTGTGACACATGTACCTACCACATGCAAATAAGTGTGTTGAGTTTGGTTCTTGTTTTGACATTCCTTATTATTCAAAACCTCTATTCTGATTAAATTTGAGCCTTATCCTTTGATTTTCCTCAATGTGAGTTTTGTTCTATCTTGGAAAGAGGAAGTTGGTGGATTCTTCTCAGCCTAAACCTTCTCTTCCCAGAATAAGAAGAAGAATAAGAGAAATTTTTATTCAAGGACCCTTTGAAACATAAGCTAGAAAAACTACATAGAACAATCCCATCAATGTTGATTAAGAACAACTTCCATTTTCTGAACTAGCTTAAGAGCCAGAGCCAAGGACTTCTAGTGAATCTTCACCATCTCCTATCCATACTTCTCCCAAACCAAAATATAAAAAAGTATACCTTCTTAAATCAAACCTTCTCCATTACCTAAAAAGTCTAAATCCACTTCAAAGACAATCATTCCAAGAAGATACACTCTAATAAAAAGGGTTGCAACTCCACTTCAAAAGAAACCCAGTTCTTTACCTAAAAATAGGTTTTTGTAAATCCTTCATTGAAGAACTTCATATCAAAGAAGGATAAAATTGAGTTCTACATGAAATTTGGATGCAAGAACTATACTAGAGGTAAGTTCTTAAATTATAAATTCTTTAAAGATGAAGGGTTTCAATTTGTTAACTGGTTGAGGAAATTTGGGATTTTTGAGTTTTTGGGAGAAAAGTTGATGATTTATGATGAACTTGTGAATTTTTTTTATTTCTATCTGTGTGAAGAAGAAGGAGAGGATGGAGTTTGTGTTTACTCTACTTATATCCGAGGGAAGGAAATTAGCTTCACTACTGAAGAGTTTGCATCAATAATGAGACTTCCTTATGTTTTAGCTGATAAAACATATCATCGAAAAGAAGTTGTTTAATGTTTAATGGGGAAGGAGTCACTATCTAAAGGAAAGGTGGATTCACTATCAAAGAATTTTCTTCTATGGTGTTCAAACTGATTCATCACATAGTGACACATTGTTTATTCCCTAGAAATGGAGGACATAATGCAGTTACTATTCATAAATGTGTATTGATTTATTACATTGTTTATAATTTGGAGTATGATCTTGTGGATGCTATATTAGTGTACATGTTCAATCAAAAAGATAGAACTAATGAACATCTTCCCTATGCCATGTATTTGACAAGACTATTTCAACACTTTGAAATAGATCTTTCTGATAATGTTCCAACTTGTCCATCAAGTTACAATTAGATAAACATTCGAACACTCAGAAGGATGAGATATATCAAGTATGATGATAGTAAGTGGAGATACATATTAGTTGTGCCTAGAGAAAATAAAGATAAGATTCCAATTCAAGATGATGGAACAGTAAGAACTAAAGCTGAAGTTGAAGGAAATGATGACAGTGAAGACGAGTTTTATCAACATGTTCTAGGAGATGAGGAAGATCTAGATGAAGAGAATGATTCTCAAGAAAAGAATGGGAAGGATCCTCAGGCCAGAGATGATCTAGCAGCAACTGTCTCAGATACTCAACACACTCTAGCCACATCTATTCCAACTCCAACTCATCCCTTTCATACATCTACTTCTACACCTCATGTCACAACTACAGCTTCTCCTTTGCTAGATGTTTTTACCTTACAGGCTTTACTTGCAGCTAGTTTGGTATCTCTCAAAGATGACTTGCAAGCATACATACAGAAGCAAATTCATGCTTCTACATCAGCTGATCAATCTGACTCTACAACAAAGGAAAAGTCATCTCCTTCCAAATGATTCCGAAGTTAAAAGTCAAAGAACATTTTTCATAAACTATCTCTCTTGTCTTTTATGGATTTGAAGTTATTTAACTGTCTTTTCAATAATTGCTGGTTTAAGTTCCCTAGTTTAACTCTTTGAATCATAGTTGAAATTCACACCTATGACTTTCCATTCATATTGGCAATATCTTTCTTATTCATTCCTTTTTGCTTATGACAAAAAGGGGGAGAAAATTAGCATAGGTAGCATGAGTAAATAAGCATGTTGACAAGGGGAGGAATATTATTTTAAGTTCATCCATGGTTGTTATTGTCATCATCAAGAAGGGAGAGAATTGTTTGATTTTTATTTGCTATTTTGATGATGAACAAACTTGGATGAAATAAGTTTTACTATGTGGTTTGATGATAATACACATATTTGATGTAGAGTGGATTGATATAAATGAAATAAAATGCATGTAATCAGGTTGTGTGAAGTGATGGATAGAATGTAAATAAATTTTTGGAAATAGGTTAAGGAAGGAAGACATCAAGTAGAGAAATCTGTTGACATTTTGGTCAGCAACCTCAATGGATTTGTAGTCACGAACATATTTGGCAAAGTTGGCAATTGGTGAACCTTAACGAATTCAAATCAGGCGAAGTTGACAATCGGTGAACCTTGACGAATTCAAATTAGGTGAAGTTGGTAATTGGTGAACCTCGATGGATTTGGAGTCAGAGATATATCCGATGGAGTTAAATTTAAATGGATTTTTTTTATGAAGGAAAACATCGACGATTTGTCATAAACCGTCAATGGTTTTGGCACAGCTGTAGGCAGTTACAAGATCCAAAAATGAAGCAATTTTGACATTTTCTTTAACCTCTTTTGAGAGGTTATCTCCAAACAATTTTACATCTATACTAAAAAGAGATATGTTAAAAGAAAACAAGTGAGGAAAAGAGAAGAAAATTCTTGTACTATGATCAAGAGAAAATTAAGAGATCAAGATTATACAAAGATTCTAACTTTGTTTTTGCAGGTGAATGAAGCCTAGATAATCAGAAGCACTGAAAGTCACCTAAGAGTTGAATTAGTTGTAAGCCTTTTTCTTATTACATTCTTTATTGTGTTGATTGTACCTTGGTTTGGGTTGCAAACTAAGAGGTAGTTGAATCATTACAGGTTGTGTAAGTGATTCATCTATATTATTACCTAGGAGTGTAAGTCCAGAGAACAAAATATCTATTCCACTGTAACTTTGGGACTAAGTTGACAGTGGAAATCAAGTCTGTGAATGTGACTTGAAGATTAGAGTAGGTAGAGAGTGTTAAACCACTATAACATATGTTTTCTTAATTCGTGAGTTATTGACTTTATGGTACATTCAATCGCTTCCATAAGATTGCATTAGTTTAGCCATACTACGGGACCAACAACTATGTCTATTCATCTTGGTTCTTCTCCTTATTCTAAAAGATCTACTCCAGCAATCCTTAGGAATTTAGAAAATACCATTCCATAAGGAAGAGGGAATTTGAAAGTAGTCTTAACCAAGGGTAATCTAAAATTATTTGAGCAAGATCAATCTTATTCTTATTCTTCATAGCCCATAAGATCTTTGCATCCTTCTCTAAGATTTGATTTAATCCTCCTACTTTTGGGTGAATATTGTTGAAGATCAAATTGTCGGATAACTTGAGATCCAAATTGAGATGGCTAGCATGTAAATATTTTTCTTTTTCTCAAATCTCTACTCCTGCTAGCTCAAAAAGTAACTCAACCCTAGTTGAAGGCCACTCAATTGCTTATCTCTCTACTTCAAGTTGAAACATTCCCTTATATTTTCAAGAGATAGGTCTATTTTTATGTCTCCTATCCATGACTTCCTAATACTTGAGTTATAGTTGCTAATTAGAGCTTTTGCCATTCTCGTATAACTTATATCTCTATAACTCAGGAAGTTTTCCCAACCTTGGAATCTAATCCATCTACATGCTTCAAAATTTAAACTATTCTCTTCAAAAACTTCAAAGCCAAAAACTTTTCCTCTTAATACTTTCTTAGTTTCAAAATTTGTCAAATACTTAACGTATGTAGACTCTCTATTATTAAAAATTACCTCAAGAATGTCATCTTGGAACCTTCCTTTTGTCATTAGGGTTTCCTCCTTAGAACTTTCCCGTCTCCTTCTTTTGCTTTTGGACTCTATGGAGGTAAAGCCTACTGATTTGCTCACTCTCTTCATCCTCACCATTAGAGTAGATGGGTTTAAGTTAGGGTTTTAGGAGAAAAGGGGTTTTGGAGGAAAGAAAATGAGGGTTTCTTGAAGTGGAATGATGAAGTAACAATTATAAAAGGTATAAGTAATTTAAATTGAGCAGGAATTCGAATTAGTAATTCTAAAAAAAATGTTTCAAAGTTATAAATGAGAGTTTAAGACTTCTTAAATGAAGGTAACATAGTCAGGGTTCAAAGAGGTTCTGGAGTTTCAAAAACACCAAAGCTATAACTTTAGAGGTTCTAAAGACATTTCAGCTGGCGCTAAAAGACTTTAGAGGTGAGATGTTACATTCAGATGTTCTGAAACAAAGTTCAGCCCAAGCTTCAGAGGTTCAGAACTTTTGAAGGTGAATGAAATTTCAGAACTTTCAATTTAAGTACGGAAGAATATGGTTTTAACCTCTGAAACTCTTTCAGATTTTCTAAAATGACTTCTAAAATGATCTATATGACAAAAATTACAAGTACTATAGAAATTTCTTGCATTCAGTTTAAAATTTAATATGGAAATCATATAAATAAAATCTTTATAAAATGATCATATGATAAATTGATTAAGCACATGAATCTAACATTCCTAGCTCTCTTCTAATTTTGCAAAATCTATCCTCTTGGAGTGGCTTGGTGAAAATATCTACTAACTGACCTTCAGTTCATACATTTGCTAAGCAGATATTATGGTTTTCCATGTAACTTCTAATGAAATAATGTCTAACCTCTATATGCTTAGTTCTAGAATACAAAACTAGATTCTTTGTCAAATTTATTGCATTAGTATTATCAGATCTAATGGGTGTATCAACATACTTTAAACCAAAATCACCCAGTTATTGTTTCATCTAGAGAATTTAAGCACAACAACTGCCTGCAACTACATACTTAGCTTTAGCAGTTGATAAGGCAACAAATGTCTATTTATTAGAGAACCATGATATGATCATGCTTCCCAGAAACTAACAAAATCGTGAGGTATTCTGCTTATCTACTTTTTAACCAGCAAAATCTACATCTGAGTACCCTACTAACTCAAAATCTGAACCTTTTGGATACCATAAACTAAGGTTTGGTGTATCTGAAAGGTATCTAAAGATTCTTTGAATAGAAATAAGATGTGATTCTGTAGGATCTAACTAGAATCTTACACATATAGAGATACTAAACATAATATTTGGTATAAGAGATCCTATCATGCTTCTATATAATTTTTGACATACAGATTTATCTTTCTCATCTTTATCCATCTTGATGGACATACTCATTGGTGTCCCAAAAGGCTTTCCATCTTCTAACTTGAATTTCTTTAGGAGTTCTTTGGTGTATTTGGCTTGGTGGATAAAAATTCCTTCTTTCATTTGCTTGACTAGCAAGTCTAGAAAGAAATTCAATTCTCCCATCAAGCTTATTTCAAATTCTCCCTACATGACCTTAGAAAAATTTTGATATAATTTTTCATTAGTAGCTCCAAAAATAATATCATCAATATAAATCTGAATAATTAAAATATCATTCATGTCATGCTTAATGAATAGTGTGATATCTAGTAAATTCTTTCTTAATCAAGAATTTACTTAGTCTTCCTACCATGCTCTAGGAGCAAATTTAAGACCATAAAGGGCTTTCTTGAGCTTGAAGATATGGTTTGGAATATGAGGATCTTCAAACCCAAGAGATTGTTCCACATAAACCTCTTCATTTATGAATCCATTAAAGAAAGCAATTTTGATATCCATCTAATAAAGCTTGAAATTCATAAAGGATGCAAAAGCTAGGAGCATTCAAATGGATTCTATCCTAGCAACAGGGGCATATGACTTTTCAAAGTTAATTCCTTCTTCTTGAAAGTACCCCTTTGCTACTAATCTTGCCTTATTTCTTATAACTATTCCAAATTCATTTAATTTGTTCCTAAAGAGCGATTTACTTCCTATAACAAATTGATAGTCTGGTCTTAGAACAAGTGTCCATACATCATTCCTTTTAAATTGGTCCAACTATTCTTGCATAGCTATGATCCAATTTTCATTTTCTAATGCTTGTTCTATGCTTGTTGGCTCCATGTTAGAAATGAAGGCAAAATTATCATATACTTGGTGATATGAAGATCTAATTCTAACTCTATTATATACATCACCAATTATCTAATTTTCAAGATGAGCATGCATGAATCTCCAATCTCTAGGAAGAGAAGTGTGGGCTTCATCATTTACCTCAATTGTGGATGGTTCATCTTTATCTAGCACTATCTCTAATTTTGGAGCTTCCTTTTCTTTGTTTTACAGTTTCATCCTCTCCACAACTGTTGTGAGTTCACTTGTTTCATCATCAAAATCACTAACTCCTTCCAAAGAGTTAGTACTTTCGTTAAACTTTACATGAAGAGACTTCTCAATAGTCTCATTCTTCAAGTTGTAGGTTCTAAATGCCTTGCTAACAATGGAGTATCTAAGGAAAATATCTTCATCAGATCTACTATCAAATTTTCTAAGGTTCTCCTCACCATTGTTAAGAATGAAACATTTACAGCTAAATGTACACAAATGTAAAATGTTTAACTTCCTACCATAATACAATTCAAATAGAGTTTTGGTGAGCATTGGCCTAGCATAGATTTTGTTAATAATGTAACAAGTAGTGTTCATTGCTTTAGGTCAAAATATTGAGGCATTTCATATTCACTCAACATTATCCTTGCCATTTCTTGTAAGGATCTATTTTTCCTCTTTGCTACTCCATTTTGTTAGAGTGTTCTTGGTGCAAAAAAAGTTTAAAGAACATCATTGCTTTCATAGAAAGTAGTGAACCTATGATTCTCCAATTCTCCACCATGATCATTCCTTATGGTAACATATGAAATCTTTGTTCATTTAATACACATTTGGTAAAGATCTCAAAGAATGAAAAAGTCTCATCTTTTGATGTGAGAAACATTATCCAGGTAAATATAAAAAATTCATTTAGAATAACATATGCATAATGTTTCCCTCCAGGATTCATAGTTCTTGTTGGTCCAACAAGATCCACATGTAGCAATAATTTATACTTCTTTGTTACATTTGAACGATTCTTTTACTTGCTTTCTTTTTAGGCAGGCATCACACAACTCACTTTTGACAAATTTTACTTTTTGCAGGAAAAAAACAAGGTCTTTAATATATTCTTTTCAATCATATTTTTGTTTGCATATCCTAATCTTTTGTACCACAATAGGGATTTATCATTGCTTACAACAAGACAATTTCCTTGGATATCACATAAATCTACAACATATACATTTCCATGCCTTCTACAAAGTATTACAACTGAGTTTAACTCAACCAACACTGAACAAACTAGAGATTCAAACATAACCTTGTAACCATTGTCACAGAACTAATACTCTACCTTTTTCATTATCCCCAAAGGTAATTGTTCCTCCATTTTTTCATTTAAGCTCAGTAAACAGCTCCCTATCTCCTGTCATATACTATGAGCAACCACTATCAATATACCATGTACTACTTCTTGCGGCTCTTAAGCACACCTACATTGACAAAGTTAAGCTTTAATTTTTGGTACCCATTTGGGAATGGGTCCAAGTAGTTTAGTGGTAGAAAATTTTGGCATCCATTGCTTCTTGAGTGCCACTAATCTAGCATTAGGAGAATGAGTTATATTTACAACATTGGCCAATACTTTAGGTACCCAAGTCAGATTCTGTTTGGGTCCTTGTTTTCTTCCAGAGTTGTAATTATGTTTCTTCTATTGTTGTCCACCTTTCTTCTTCAGTTTTATTTTTAACAAGGTGGATGTCAAGGTTTTTTTAGGACATTGTTCTCTCCCTTGACTTACTCAAGTTCTCTATTTTTACATTGGTTACTCTTGAGCTTAATTGTAACACCCCGCCCCTGGGGAGCTACCATCTTATATCCCAAAGAAGGATTCTATCAAAAATCCAACAGAGTGTCCCTTAAAATATAAGGATTTTGTACCTTTACAATATTTCTCACATAACACCATATCTCCAATCATCTATACATCACTGACACAAGCAATAATAGACACGCACATACTGCCCAGAATCATAAGCCGCATTATGATGGCAAATGGCATAACTGGACCTGCACGAAATACATCCACACGCATCACATACATTCTATGATTGTGACATGTCAATACAATTATCTCATACATAACGTGATATACATCATAACTTGAATCTCATCAAATTACAAATTCAAGTTTATTATGGGGGATTCTAGCCCCAAATTCATCAAAGCATCATGAAGATCACCGTATAATCCTGATCATGAGCGCTAACCCCCGGTTGGGCTCCATTGCCTTACCTATCAACTAAAAACAATGAATAAAGTAGCTTAAGTTCGGGCAAACTCAGTAAGTAAGCAAGATAGAAAACAATAATCAATAATCTAGCAAAATAACATGCTCAAATCCATAACTTGTGTAAATCCATGACATGCTAAGTTTCATGACAATGCAATATGTTCCCATGCCCATAATGCATACATTCTCATTACTAGACCAACCTCCACCAAGATTAAACATATTCTCTAAATACATTGTCATCAGCAATTCATACTCACAATTAGATTTCATATACAACCTGACCATCAAGTCATCCTCATTAAAACATATTCATCATCAACATATATCATTATCAAGATATACTCATCATTGGGACATCATTATTAAGGCATACTCATCATCAGGACATCATTATCAAGACAGACTCATCATTAGGACCCACTAAGGACAAGAACACAACCCTCTTCCCTCTTTGATGTGCAAATGGTCCCTCCTTGTACCCCTCGCTATGAAGCCTACCAAGTCCACGATAGTTCACCACTGCCTTCCATGGTAACCTGACTTCATTACTCAAAAGGGATCACAAGTTCACCACCCACATCTACTAAGAAGATCAAGTGTATCATACACACAAGCTATACATCATCACTACTAAACTAACATGTACCATGCCATCCAAACATATCCATGCCACCAACACACTTCCACACCCCATGGGTGTCATATCTATATCATATTCATGCCATCCAGGCATCCAACTACCAAGGCACATCCATGCCTCATGAGTGTCACATCATATCTATACCACCAAGGCATAACCACACCCACAAGTGCCACATCATATCTATATCACCAAGGCACAATCATACTACACATGTCATCCACCATGCCTCCTAGGCATAACCATATCATATTAAAGTCACGAGTCACCAAGTTACATTTTTACCACACTATCATTAATATATCACCATATACCACATGAATCAACCATACTCTCTATGACTCATGACTTATAACAAAATGCCATGCACTCCAATGTTAAAAGCATTTCATTTATAACACATAGTCAAATTCACGTTGCAAAGTAAATATTCAGAAATGCACAATTTCATCACTCAAATCATGATGCAATGAAGTAAATGCCAATTAAAGCATAGTACTCATATGCACTATCATGGGATACTCACTATCCCCAGCAATCCACACATGTGTAACAGGAAGAAGCCTACTTACCTTCATAAAGAACAATTGCACAACCTTCAATTCAACACTTGTCTCCCAAATCAATGCCCAATGGATCCTACGCATGCATCACAATTGATATTCATATACATCCAAATGGGAGATCCAACTCAATTTCATAAATTACTAAGTTAAATTTACCCAACCATCTCATTTTCTAGTAATAATTATCACTCATTTCAAGTTGGGACTCCATATGGCTCAACTTTGAGGATTTTTATTCAAAACACTACTTAGTAACTTCTTCACTTAACACACTATACTTAAGATAAATAATCATCTTCAAACATCACTTGAATCATTTCCATAGTTGGTAAACTTAGTAAACACAAAAAAGCCCGTTAGTGCTAAAATTTCCAATGGTAAACAATCCCATTTGCATTGAATAATGTCATAGTTCTACTTATGCATTCCAAAGTTTAAAACCAGCAATAAGTTTAAATTAAGGTGGTTATTCTTATACAAAGGCAACCTTAATCAAGTCATTCTCAACATAGTTTTCAGTGGTAATAAGATTTAGATCTGTAATCCCTTTCAAACCACCACATAGAGGGTCTTTAGACATCAATTCCACATGAGATTTTTCATGATTTCAAGTGCATAAACCTATCTATTTTCTCTCTTATTTCATGCACCATTTCAAGCTAAATAACAAAATTTCTAGGTGCCAGAATCTGCCTATATTGCTGCATTATGGGGTGGTTTCGTAAATTCATTTTAAGTGCAAATTTTCACTCTAACACCATCTATTTTGCTGCCCAACCTTGATCCATTTTTAACCACTCATTAAATGCATCCAATAACTTATTTTAGTGCTTAATTATTGTCTAATTAAGGGCTACAATGGGATCATTCAAAAACACCTTGTTTTCCACTGAAGCATCTCATCAAACATCTAATATGCATCACTTACATTACAAATTTTCAGCAAGGTGTATAAAATGAATTTTGTTTCCAGCAATATACAAGCCTCATTCAACACACTCATCATTTCAACAACCTTCCTAATGAGCTGATTTAACCCCTAATTCAATTAATCCCAACCAAACTTCATTACCCATGAATTATCCATCCTCATGTGCAAAAACGTGGCTATACATTTTGTGGACAGCCACATACACGATTTTCCAATGTCAAAACACGTTAATATTGCTTCCATAAACATTAGGATCATTTTCCCCATGAAAATCCAAATTTAGACCATCCAAAAATTCACAAAAATCTACATAAAAACCCCACTAAAATACAAATTCGAATTTGGCTTGGGGCAAAGTACTTACCACCAAAATTGAGTGTTGTTTCCACCATAAAAATGAAAATTCACTTCAAATCTTCAAGTTCTTTGCACAAATTGCAGCAAGATGGGGTTTTCTGGATGAAAATAGATTTTTCTCTTCCCTATTTATGTCCAAATGGCTTGGGTTTTGGCTCTCTTGTTACATGATGATGATTGATGTGAAAACCAAAATTTTCTAGTTGAAATCAAATGAAAAAAATGGACATGAAGGGGATCTTAGAGCTGCTTGGGCGTAAGGGCGAGGGAAGAAAGGGAATATGAAAGGGAAGGAAGAGGGAGATCGAGCATTTTAGTTGTTTCTCCTTTTAGTGCTCCAATGGTGCACTCCCATGCTCTACTTGTGCATCATATTTTGCCATGATTTTTCCTAAATAAATATGACCAATATGTTACTTAGTTATCCCTTTTTAAAGATACATTAAAAGGGCATAATTAATCCCCTCACACAAATAGCAATAATGTCATTTAATCATCCTCGCATATGTACATTAAACTTAATAATAAATCACTTCATAGTTTTAATTAATTCATATGATAATGATCCTAATTTAATTATTTAGAAAGATTTTTCTTATCTCAGAATCCTGGGCTATTATTTCTTCTTTCAAATTGGAGTATTCATTGGTTATTTTATCCAGCTCCTTTCTAGTCTCTTTATGCTTGGCTTTAAAAGCTTTGAAGTTAGAATATAGCTCTTCTAATGCTTCATCATGACTAGGAGTATTTAGTTCAAAATTTACCTCATCTTCATGAATGACAATGAAGTTAAGCCCCTCATAGTGCTCTTCTTGATCTCTTCTGCTTGGTGAGAGTATGCTTTGTGTTCTTCTTCAGCTTCATTGGAGCTTTCTTGCATCAGGTTTTACAACATCTCCCATACAGCTCGTGCTTTCTTCTTTTTCTCAAATTTCTTACTACTTCTGTTATTTTTGTTGTTGCTTCTTTTGTCAAAATAAGAGTTGTATTTCTTCTTTCACTGATCTCCTTGCTTTTTCTTTGGCTTAGGACAATCAAACTTCATATGTCCTAATTTGTTGCAAATGTAAGAAATTGGGACATCTTTCTTTTTGTCCAATGCTTTTCAGGTTTTTTCTCAAACTGCTTCTAAACTTCTTCTTCTTCAATATGGTCTTTGTAATACCCTGCACCCCCACCCTATGTGTTTTGGCCATCCAATAGATTATTCTCTATGGGGGCTATGTAGGATGCTACCATTCCCTTTCTTCTCAGTAATTTTCCTATTCTTTGCCAAAAATTTGGCAGAGTCTGCCTTGATTTATCAAAATCCACAACCTAACAGCGCCAAAATTGGAGCTGGCGGTGCCAGTTCGCTGATTTGCGTTTTTAGGGCCGATTTCAGCCCGATACCCCTCATTTTTTATTTCTTTCTTCCTCCTCTATTTTCTCACACCCTAGCCACAAAAACCCATAAGATATACACCCATTTTCTTATGATTCGAGCTTGGAAACCTTGGTATTTCTATGGGAAATCTTGATTTCATGAATTAAAATCCCCTTTTATGGTTGTTTAAGGTGTTTCCATGGCTAGAAACCATGTTGCTTGTGGTTTGTGGATGACTTGTGGAGATTTGAGGTTAAAAATGATGGCAAGAGGCAGGCCATGCATGGAAACCAAGGTAAATTCCATTCTTTTCTATTGATTTTATGTTTTTCATATGCTAGGGTTTCTTGCAATTTCATGAATAGTGACAATTGGGGGTTTTGCATGAAATTTTGTATTTAATTATGGGGGAAACAAGTAATCTATGTATTATGATGGGTTTACAAAGATTTAAGCTTAGGAAATGTGATTTTTGCATAACCCCCATCTATGAATGGTAACTTGTGTGAATAATGATTTAGGATTTTTTATAAAAATGTGATTATGCCCTAATTTATTTGGTTTAGAAGCTTGATTAGCATGTGGTTATAGTGAAATTTACGTTAATTATGTTGTGAGTTGATTATATGTAGTTGAGAATGAAATCCCTTAAAACATCCTGTTGAAAGATTAGGATATAAATGATGCTTATTATACATTCGATGAATTGCCTCAATGAGAAACATATGTAAATTGAATAGTGATGTATGTGTTACATGTGTAGGATTATTCAACTAGTGATGGAAGCTAAGTTATGAACTTGATGGATGGTGAAATGAACGTTTCTTAAGGTAAGTAGGCTTTGTCTATTGAATGCATGGGCGGGGATATGAAATATCTCGTTGATTATATCTGGGCATGTGTGCTTTGGCTGGGGGATAGTGGTTATCCTGTGTTTGGTTAAAGGTTGATGTTCATTTATTTTTGATGAATATATGAATGTTTGGGATAGTAAGTATTCCATAGAATTGAAGTACATGGTATTTTGTTTATGATAATTATGATAATATGTGAAAATGTGAGTTAATGACTGATGGGAATAGAGGATATCCCGTAGCTTGCTTATTCTTGTTTATGGATGTCTTCTAAATGAATGAGGATAGAAAATATCCCAAGTTTATACTGAATAGACAATATGGGATGAGAATATCCCATGATGGTGATGTCATAGACCATATTGATTTAATGTAGTCATTAATGGAATGTGAAGTCATTCCATGATATTTAATTGCCAAAATGATGAAATACTGTGCCCAAATGGCACAATAAAATATATAAGATTTGTATGACATGCTTGTATGGCAAAATTGTGATGTAAGATGGGCCGAATGGCCTAGAATTGATATAATGATGTTGTGTTGTGCTTGAACGGCACAATTGCAAAGTTATGCCTGTATGGCATAGTTTTAATTTTCTATGTGATACTTATGTGGAATGATATGATATGGATGACATAGTTAGGATACTATGCATGACCGACATAGTTATAAAATGTAAAGCCAATATGGCCTAGAACTAATATGTCATGCCTAGATGGCATGGGTGTGTTATTATATGCCTAAAAGGCGTTGGGCATGCATGGAAAGAATGAGAATTTGAGCCTTATGATATGATTATTTTGTATTGTTCATCTTCGGACGAGATGATATTTATGATGATGAATGAACATAGGAATATACTATTGTTTATGCATGTTCTAGGTTATAAAATTTTATATTGATTAATTAGTCTTAGTTATTTATTCCTACTAATTGAGTTTCTCGGACTCATGCCTTCTTATTTAAATTTTTAGCTGACAGGTTAGGTAAAGAATTCCAACTGTGAGTTGGAACTGTTAAGCCAAGAGTCGAAGACATTATTTTGGTATGATGTATTGGGATTGGAATCCCATTGTGTATGTATGTAATTGTAATTTCATTATGTGTTTATGTGATTGTAATTAAATGATCTTAAATGAAATAGTATGGCATGTCGTAGTGATTCATGTGATAGAATTTCCCAAAATTGGGTTGCCATCAGGATTGGTTTCGACCTTGGGACAGAAAGTGTGGGTGTGATTAGTTTGTGATTTATGTTAGCATTTTTATGATTATGAGTTGATGTGTAATCATTTAAATTACCATTTATCATAATCATTGTATGTATAGGTTTTTAACCTACATATTTTAGGGGAGATTCTGCCAAATTTCAAGCAGAGTATTCCTTTAGAAATAGAAAAATTATAGGGAAAATAGTGAAACATATAGGACCTTGTCAAATGCTATAGAAAGAGGCTATAATGACCCCACCCTGGAAGTGGAGAAATTTTTGTGTAATTATAATGGATTTATGGTGTAAAATGAAGTAACGGCCCCGGGTGAGCAGGGCATTATAATCCCATGATTGTGTGTGATGTGAGGTGCTTGTATGGCACTTTAATAGTTATGCTTCCATACGCCTAAATGGCATAAATTATTATATGGGAATTAGGAGGACTTGAGCCTCATGAGTATATATTCATGGTGTAATTATATTGTCATATTTTATTCTTGTTCTGGGTTAGAACTAGTGGTTTATGATTAATTACTATTTAGTACCATTACCTACTTACTAAGTTCGCCTAGGACTCATACCTTCTTATTTTAATTTTTAGCTAGTAGGTCAGGTAAAGAATCTCGATTGTGGGTTGGGACTTGTGAGCAAAAATTGAAGATATTTTCGTCATGGTATGATAACTTGGGATTGGAATTCCTTCATGTATATGCATTTGGAAATTTAATTAGATTTTGGTAATGTGGTGTATTGATATTGAAGAAAATCAGAATGATGTATATTGTATAGTATTGACATGTCATAGTGATGAAATTGTAAATGGATTCATGTGATTGCCATCATAGTTCGGTTTTGATCTTGGGCATGCAGGTGCGGGTGAGTTGGGCTATTGCGGATGTATATTTTTTGGTTTATATCATTGCTTTATAGTCATTGAAATTATAATTATATATGATAAAAAAATTATACAGGTATACAACCTTATATTTCAGGGTAGACTCTGCTAAATTTTTGATAGAATATTTTTCTTTAGAAATAAAAAGATTACATGGTAATGGTAAAATGCATAGGCCCCAAAGCGAGGCATGATAATTATTTAAAATATATATATATAGGAGGCTGATCTTATCAAACCGGTCTCATAGCAACAGTTGTGAGACCAGTCTCAAAAACTCATTTTTTTATTTTTATTTTTTATAAACTTTTAAATCAACATGTAATCAACTTATAAAAAAAGTTTAACCACTTTTAGAGTTTTATTTTGATTTTCAAATTAAATATACTATTCACTATTTTAAAATTCTGAAAATATCCCTAAACTTCAGTAATCAAAAGTAAATATTTATAAAACTCTAAAAATGGTAAAAAAGAATTCTATAAGTTGATTTAAAAGTTTATAAAAAAACAAAAAGGTAAAAAAATAGGTTTTTGAGATTGGTCTCACAACTATTGCTTTGAGACCGGTCTCATAAGATTGGCCCATATATATATGTATGCATGTATGTATGTATATTTTCTATTTATATCCTCATGTCTAGTTCTCATTTATCAACTATATATGAAAAGTTCAATTGAAAGCCTTATATTTTATATATTATTTATAATTTTAGATATTATAAAATATGTATTTACTTTTGTTCTAGTATGATTTTTCAAATTATTTACTTATTAACCTACTAAAACTAAAGTTAGAATTAACTAATTTTAAATCAAAATCAAACTAGCTTGACCTTGATAAAAATAGGATAGCATCAACCTCAGACAAAACTAACTTAAAAATAGAGTAGGGTAGGGTAGGATGGGGTTGACTCTATGTAAAGTTGGAAATGTACAACACTACAACAAAATTCACCTAATGCAGCCAGTATTTTGGCTGCATTAAGTCTATATTTGGTTGCATTTGTTCAAATGCAGCCAAAAAAATGATTGTCAGGTCGCTAAATAAGCCTTGATGCATTTAACTTAATGCAGCCACTTTTAGTTGGTTGTGCATAAAGTAAACATAGTCAAAAGTTTAGCTACATATAACTATATGTGGCCAAAATTTTGGCCACATTTACCTTATACGCAACTAAATATTTGGTTACATTTAGTTATATGTTGCCCAAATGTTTGGCTGCATTTAGTATAATGCAACCAAATATTTGGTTGATTTAGTTTATACATAGGCAAACTTTTGGTTGCAATTAACTATATAAAGCTAGTTGTTTGGCTACATTTAGCTTAATTACAACCAATTTTTTTGTTGCATTTAGTTTATACATTTTGGCTACAATTAACTATGTGTAGCTAATTGGTGGGCTGCATTTAGCTTATACGTAGCCAAATTTTTGCCTCCATATAGTTATATGTAGCCAAATATTTTGTTGCATATACTTAGTCATAAAGCCAATAAAAATTTCGTCGTGTTTGTGAAAAATGCAAGTATATATGTAGGCTAAAATTTATGAGCAATGAACTGTTTGCCTGCATTTCATTGTTAAACCACAATTATAATGCCTATCCTTGCATGAATAGTTCATTAAATATCACAAATCAAGAAGAGGAGATTATAAATAAAGTGTAAACCCACAATTGTTGTTCAAATGATAATAAGACGCCCATTAAATAGTCAAATATGGTAAACAATTTTTGATAAGTATCAGTTTGAATCTGCCAAAATGAAATATATGCTTAATAAAATATGAGGGTCACTCACATGTTGAAGCCTCTCTAAAAAAGATAAAGAAGTTTATAACCATGACCCATTTCAATTATCATCTTTATACATATGCTCAAATATCTTGACTCTTCTCATTGTTAGGTAGATCTGTTCACAAGATTAATAACATGAGTTATATATTAAAGCATAAAGTACAAAATCAAAATGGAAAGAAATATGGCTTTAGAAACATATGTTTTTTTGTCTCATACCATCAAGTCATGGAAAGAAATATTAAAGCATAAAAGCATGATGCTTTTTTGTCTCATAATATTAAGTCATGGAAAGAAATATTAAAGCATAAAAGCATAATGCTTTTTTGTCTCATACCATCAAGTCATGAAAAAATATCATTCAAACATATGTTCTATTAATTTAAAGACAGATTCTTACTTTGTTTTTCTCAGTTTTTCATTAAAATAGGAGAAGGATATTTACTATTTCCATCAGAATCACTTTGTTTCGGTGAATGCTTACTTTTCTGGAAATAATCAATCCATCAGCAGGTCACAAAGAAATAGAAGATTCACAAAAAACATTTATAAATAAAATAAGATCACATATGTACAACTAGTAATGTATCCAAACCTTCCATTAATGGAGGTTCCAAATTCTCTAGATCTGTAGAGATAGAGAAGTGATGTATCAATACAATTAAGACAAACTCGTCTTTATGGTTCTCAAAAAATAAAGCCCGAGGGTAATTTCTTTCTACATGGGAGTAGTGGGAACTCTGAAGCAATGTATGTGATATGTGTTCCATAGTTTACCTGAACTAGCAAGAACATCAGGAGTAATTTCCTATCCTACTTGTGCTAGTGCTATAAGCTATCAATCTAAAGCAGGTTGGAATCAACATTTTATAACAAGTGAAAAGATCAGATGCTTGACCTGCATTGCAATAATAAACTCTATGAAACCAAGAAATCCTTGTCTTTTGGAGTCTGCAACTGCACACACCTATCACAAGGAAAACACCTAATCAGTTTCCTTTAGAAGAAAACTGAATTGAAAAAATAAATAATGAAAGACATCAGCTATTCATCATGCTCCCTCCACATGTCAAGGATAAATTAACAATCACAGAATTGCCACAAACTAAGCCTAGAAATATAGTGAGTTGGTTTATGATAGTAAAATATTTGAGAATGTATTTTATTAAGAGAAACTATAACATAAGAAAGTAGAAATTTTTTTAAAAATAATAGGAAAAAATTACTTTGGGAACATTGTTGGTCCCATAGGTTCGACTAACACCCAAGAGGGGAGGGGTGAATTGGGTACTTAAAAATTATTTCTCAACCCCTTTAGGATTACTTTTCCCTCTAGCAATTAATCACTCAAGCACAAAATAAATAAGACACAATGAATTTTATAGTGGTTCAAGTAAATACTCTACTCCACTCTTCTAAGATAACTTTTCTCTTTGTGTCTTGGGTTCCACTATTCCCAATTGCAGAAATACAAGTATCCCTGACACTCTTCTTGATTATAGCTCTAGGAGGCGTAAACAAGTGTCCCTGACACTCTTCTTGATTCTAGCTCTAGGGGGTGTAAACAAACAACACTTGTCTGCACTTAGACAATCATAGCTCTTCTTGAGTCTAGTCACAATCACTAGCTCAAGGAACAGGAAATTAATATTAGAAGTTTAAGCATAAGAATTTTCACAATAAGCATAGGGGAAGTTTTTTGAAAGTTGAATGCAGAAGTAAATGATTTTCCCAATGGTAGTTGAGAGCCTTCAAGGAATGTTGAAAAAGGTTTGAATGCAAGGCTTTTGATTCTTGAAAGATTGTAGAAGGTTTAGCTCAGATCAGTTAATGCTCTTAGAAAGGCTTGAATGATTTGCTCAATTGCTTTATTACTTCTACTCCAATGATGCTTTATTTATAATTGCTTTGAATTCTAGTCATTGGTGGTAGCTAAGCTCCATTAATGATAGAAGACAATCTGATTGGCGCATTTTGAATCTTTTGGCTTCTGCATATTCCTCGTATTTTGTAATGCCTGTAGCACCAACCTTGGAGAAGATGATTTCAGGTCTCTCAAGAAGTTCTAGTCAAGGTATTACTGCATTGGCTACTGCTTTCACCAATATAGAAGTATCATCATTAATGCTGGGAGAAGATCAACGACTCATCCAGCCGTTCATAAGACAAAGTTCCTTCATCTTTGTAAGTGACAGACGAGTCTTCTTTCCATTGCTGCTAGATGAACTTCATCGTTCAAGCACTTTGTCTATTACACTGTAGAGGCATATATGTCTTGTTGCTTCATAGCTTCATCTATTGGATTTGTCTATTGTAAGTAACAGATAAAGTATTGATTTGCCAACAGGTTTTCTTCATGCCTTTGTCTAATGGATATTTCTCCACTTTGTCTATTAACAACAGACAATCACTTACGAATCTCTTGCTTTGCTTTTTGCTTTGTCTATCGACATCAAACGATCATTGGTTCTCTTGAGATAAATGAAGTTGCTGCTTTCACATATGATTCTTGCTTCTCCACTTTGTCTATTTATGGCAGACAAAGTCTTTTATTCTGCTGAAGAAGGTCTTTACTTCTTCTGCCTTTGTCTGTTCTCATCAGACCACCATTAGCAAGAACTGTGGCTTGCTTATAGTAGAAGAACTTCGTTATAGATAGATTGTCCTGCATCCGTCAGATATAGTTTTCCATTTTGATAGATAAATGGAAACAGTTGAGTCCTTCTTGCTTTGTCTATTACAGCAATTCGTCTTTTGCTTCTTTACTTATTTAGGCGTTATCATCATAGAATATGTTTCCTGTGATCATTTTTTCTTTAATACCTATAACTTGATTTTGCATGCTAAAACTTAATAACAACCATTAGTATAGAATTTTTAATCAAGTTTTGTTAGTCATCGAAACCATGCATTCATGTCAACATTCTCCCCCTTTTTGATGATGATAAAACTTAACTAAAAATTATCTCATAAAGGATAATTTCCCCTTGAATGTATGTAGATAAAAAGATTTGCAATGTTGAAACATTTCACAAGCTGCCATCTTCTGATGTTTCCTTATCTTGTTTTATATATATCCTCCCCCTGATTATTTGCAATGTACTCTCCCCCTGAATTATTAAATGTTTATGTAGTTTATATTTCCTATTTGAGATAATTTGTATGTTCATTTTTCTCTTCTCTCCCTTTTTTGTTATAGACAAAAACAATCCATTCCTAATAAGTATAGGCCAAGTATGAAAAGAAAAATAAAGTTGTAGTTTAATTTCATTGTAGTACAAACATCAATACAAAGCATATCAGCCTATTCTAAGTTTGGGGAGATGAAAAGGGAGAATAGCTCATGATAAAAATAGAATTAGATGTGATAATCATAGCTGTAAGTTAATTCTAGCAAGAAAACAAGGTGTACTTGACCTTGGGAATCAATCTTCAGACGAAATGTGACTAGAGCACTTTATACGAATATCTTACTTCGTCTGAAATGAAGTTTAGTCTCAAGAAAAATATAGTTTTCATTGAAATTTTAAGCATAGTAACATTAGAGATTTCATTTTCATATCATTATGTTAGTCATACCTAATTCTCCTCTAATGTTGCAGAAGGTGTCTAATGATAGTAGCTTAGTAAAAATATTAGCAAGTTGAGCATTTATGGGCACATATTCTAGACATATATCATATTTCTCAACATGATCTCTAATAAAGTGGTGCCTGATTTCTATATGCTTAGTTCTTGAATATAAAACAGGGTTCTTTGTCAAGCATATAGCACTAGTGTTATCACATTTAATGGGTATGTCTCTATAGCTTAGTCCATAATC
>JAYJMB010018577.1:9847-29282 GCA_036873735.1 Pouteria campechiana
ATCACTGATCTGGATGATCAGATAGTTGATCTTATGATTTTTTATTATTTTGAATTTAATGGAGGGGTCAAGTTTCTAAAATAGTAGCCAAATCATATATTTTTCTTAAACAACCATGATAAATAAGGTGCATGATCTTATAATGGTTATGTGATTTATTGTGGATCCTTCTATTATTTTACATATGATTTAGTCTAACTAATTGCATTGTCAATTGAGTTTATCAGTTGGATTGTCTTCCTAATAGACTGGCCTGGGTGGCATAGAGTGCATTAGAAGGATATTGAATTATGTTGATAACACTATCAGTTGAGCTCGCTGGTTGAGCTATCTTCCTAATAAACTGGCACAAGTGGCCTGGAGTGTATAGTATTATATGAGATTTTCATATTGTTAGTGGATCTGCCTAATTAGGCATACCTGGAATATGATATGTACTTATAGTGGCACATGATGTGGATTATTTTGATACATGTGCTAATTGTATCTATCTTGCTCACTGAGTTCATGACTTATCCCTTCATGACTATATTTTTTTCAGAGAGTGCAACATGAATAATACATTAGTTCATGGTGCAAGGGGTAGACGATGTTGAGCGTGTCATTCCAAATAAATGCTAATTATGTCTTATTGTTGTATCAGACTTATATTATGGAATTGGCATGTATTATTATTTATAATATTTTTTTTATTTGTGATTATTTATATTGATTGTATCATCTTAAGTGAGATAGATCCAAGAAGAATTGACCCTCAGTTTAAAAATTATATTTAATTATGTCATTTTTTTTGTCGGCCCATGATGGTCCTTTTAGATGTATAGAATTATCAAAACGAACATCTAAAAATATTTCGTAGTAAAATTCATTTATATGCATATTTTTTATGTATTGAAAAAGTAACTAGCTAATATAATATTAAAATTAATTAATATTAATAATTTAAATTAAATATTATATATCACACACTCATATGAATCTAAAAGCAATATAAATAAATAAATTATAAAAAAATATTTACTTTGGGTTTAGACTTACTTTTATTTGAATCAAGATACGGAGCCTATAATTAAATGTTCGCTTTGGTTAGGGCTAGAACTATCCTTAATAATTGATGGTTTTTTCTTTATAAAGAGCTTAGTTTGATATTCATTCATCCTAATAATATTATTATCTATATTTTTAATGATTTTCTTACTATTTTAATGATTAATAATGAGTAAAAAAATCAAAAAATATTATTTTGCAATAGTTAATGCAATATATGTTTTTAGAAAATCTTTTATTTTTTATTTTTTATATTCTTAATCATTATTTTTATATATTTTAACTTTATTTACCTTTGAAAGCCAAGATGTCACGATCCTCTGGTATTTATTATTAAACTAATATGCTAAATGGTTTTGGAAATAATGAAGAAGTGAAACCTAAAAGTTCTTTGATTATCGGAATTATTAACAGATCTCTAAAATGCGACTATTCACATGCATTAATCCTGTTAATCGATGTGTTATTTCTTGAATAGTTTGCTAGCGTACCTTGGTCATAACTGAGTCAAATTTCAATTTCTCAGGATTTATTTGCAGCTGGAACTGACACAACATCAACCACTGTGGAATGGGCAATGGCAGAGTTGCTCCACAATCCAAATGTCATGGAAAAAGTTGGATGTGAACTAAAGGAGATAATTGGCTCGGCACAATACGTGGAAGAGTCTGACATCGCCCGTCTTCCATATCTGCAAGCAGTTGTGAAGGAAACTATGCGCTTGCATCCACCGGCTCCACTTTTCCCTCGCCGAACTGTAATGGATGTGGAAGTTGGGAATTTCATGATACTCAAGGACGCTTTGGTTACAGTGAATGTATGGGCGATAGGGAGAGATCCTGATGTTGGCCCAACCCATCCAGCTTCATGCCTAAGAGGTTCTTGGGCAGTGACACTGATTTCAAAGGTCAGTACTTTGAGCTCATACCATTTGGGTCAGGCAGGAGGATTTGCCCTGGCTTGCCACTTGCATGCAGGATGGTTCACCTTATGCTGGCGTCTCTTCTCCATTCCTTTTCGTGGAAACTTCCCAGTGGGATGGCCCCTAGTGATATGGATGTGGGCTCTAAGTTTGGAACCACACTACAACTAGCAACCCCTCTTCATGCTATCCCTTCTCTACATGGCTAGCCCATGAGTTACGTAGTTTTGTTCAATTAGCATGGGAAGTGTAGCTGAACACACAAACATAGAGAAAAGGTTATATTTGTAACACAGCTGTGAGCTGTGGACAATCCAATGGTAAAAACTGGTGCAATGTTTGTCTGAATGTAGCCTTTAATTTACTTTGTGAATCATCTTTTTTAGGGGTAATCACCAATGTATTAAGCTACGAAAGAATAATGAATCGAGAGTCATATGCTGTGCATGGTGTTATACTGTGTCCATTTATTTGGGTTCTTTTTATTGAATTAGTTCTTGGATAAGTGCCTAGACAATGAGATTGCCGTGTAAAGACGAGACTCATGGCAGATAGTACTTCTTCGAATTATGAGGGATAATGCCAAGGCGCACATAGAAATGGTTGTCCAAATTCACCTCACTTCGATAAAAATGATAGAAAATTTAGACAGGATGTCTTTGGATCAACAGTCTTATTGGAGTGAATTGTGCTGTTTCCATCCGCTGAATTCTGGGCGTCCAACGGACTGGCTTCTCAATATTTTTTTTTCTAAATTTTCCCTTTTTTTTTTTCTTCTGCTTGCTATACCATAGATTATTCCTCGTACCCATTATTTAAAAGGCAGATTTGGAACCCCGTTTAGTGCTTGAAAACTCCAGGAAAATCTCAAAATTTGTAATCAAAAAGTTAGTATAGAAAACGAAAATAGCTAATAACAAAATGAATACAGTTAATTTGCATTGAATTGTTGTTCCAGACTTGCCTCTGCTTTCAACGAGGTCTGTTGCCAACATTTGCAGTTTGCTGCCATTAGCTTAGGACCTGATTGTCTAAAGATGCAATTTCCATGCCAGTCTGCCCTTCCCAAGTGAAGGAAAGTACCCACCAGCATTAAGCTATCTTGTTGCCATAAGCACGTGTCATGGTGCAATCAATCGATTCGAAAGTTCAATTTTCCTTGCGCAGATGGAGGAAATCTGATGGAGATGGGACCATACCCATGGATAGCCGGCGAGTATGTCTGCACTGGATTGGAGATGCACAAAACAAAAGAGCAAACAACTCGCAGAAAGAAACCTTATGACGAGGCATATTATATAGCAGATGCTCACCGGAGAGTTTTTGACAGTTTGAGAGGATAAATACCTTTCCAAAAACTTTCCTAAACAGCTTTAAGTTACCAGAGAGAAACAGTTAGACAACAAGAGCAATGCAATTCAAAAGGACTGATGATGCATTGAATGATTGGTAGTAGATGGAAGGAAAGGCAAGGCAAGTGAGGCTTACAACATTTTCTTCACCCCGTCGGCCTACATCACCATTTTCTTCACTTATATCACTGAATTAGAAACTCATGGTTTGATTTCTACTCTGGATTTTACTTCTTACAAGGTAGTCAAAATGACCCCCATAGCCAAGGCAGCTAACTATCAGGAAACAAGGGTAAATTGGACCATCGCAAGTCCTAGATTTTCACACAAATCAATCCAATTTATACCGTGCATTGTGACTACTACACATGTTGAGCCATGATGGCCATATTCCTTATTGTCACCAAGCTGATTGTCCTTCAATTTTTCTTTGCAACAAATCACAAGGGTACTCTTGAGGGAGAGACAACCCCCCTGCAGGCATAGGGGAATCTAAAAGCACTGGTTTGCTGACAGGGAAAACCATTTACTAGCTCTTTCAAGGATTTCTTGAAAAAAAAAAAAAGAAAAAGAAAGAGCATCAAATCTGCTTTGATCAGTAAAGATAGCACGCTAATTCTTCTGCATAAAAATCAAACATTTCCTCCATGAAGGTTGCCATCGAAAAATTACCATTTTCTTCAGTGTCATAGGCATAAGAACAAACAAGTCATGTTCTCGTGCAAAAGAGATTATGGACAGAACAAACAAAAGGACAAGGTAAATTTGATCTTCCACTCAATAATACACAAGCTCATCAGATATCAGTCACTCACTTGATGAAGATCCAACACCATCTCTTCTAGTTCTCTTAAGGTGGAATTCAATCAACAAAGCATCGAAATGATTTGAAGCAATGTGAAGTCGCATACACCTACTGGGTAGCATCTTCTGGAAATCTAGCATCAAAAGGAACCGAAGAATGGGTGTGAGAAGCATTGGCAGCTCCAGATCCATGCTGGAGTTCTATCACAAGGCATCGAACAGCTTTACTCATCTGCTCCAATCTAACAGCGCTGATTGGTGGGAGGCCAGCAGAAGCTTGCCCCGGTCTTGTTGCAACTGATCCAGTTGCCTCATCCACTAAGCATTCAGAGCCTATTCTCTGCTTCACAGATTCAATGAACTCCTCTGCTTGATCGCAAGAAACTCTAAACAGTTCCCATTGCTGCTTGAACTTTTCCAAAGCAGCATCAGTCACTGCTGTTTTCTGACCACCTGAGAGCTCCTTAGCTTCAAGCACTCCTGCTGCAGCAGCCACGAATTCCCGGTATGCATTATTCAGTGAATCCACAATACAATCCATCACATAAACTCGAAACTTGCAAATTGCAGTTGCACCCGGTCCTAGCCCTTCAATTTCTAAATATGCATGTGTGCCTTCTGCAAATCAGAAAAGAACATATAAGAGGGGGGAATTATCGCTAGCCATGAAAAAGGATATTACTGCTTGAATTGGAGATATTATCAATAATAGCATGGACACAAAGAAAAAAATAAGAATTTTTTAATGAAACTTCAAAAAAAAATAAAAATAAATAAGCACATGTTTAGAGTAAAAAAAAAAAAATCAGTTTAAATGCCAACATATAACAAATAATAAAAACACTTCCATGCAAAACATACAATTATTAAGAAAAAAGGAGCATATAAAGCTCACCGGAATCTAGAATATTGGCCACATTTATTCTGCAGTAAAATACTACAACTCTATTATACAAGCATATCATACATATTCAACATATAAAAATTAACTCCAATGAAAAATATAAATAGGTATACTTTATAAATAATTTAATTAAATAAATAAAATGATTAAAAGATAATTAAAATTAAGAAAATTCCTTCTTTATAATGTTTTCATGTACATTCATGCTTAAAAATATTTGATATATCATTCTTATTCATCTATTATTACCAACTTCACACTCAAAAGTTAATTTGAATTTTTTCCCAAATTGTCCCTAATTTTATCGGCATATTAATTATTTACAAATTAGTAATCTGAATATGAAGTTTTTAGTAATCAGCTCAATCATCGGCCTGTTCAGTACCAACATTTCTGATTAAATTAGAAAATTTGGGGAAAAATCCGAAATTAACTCTAATTATAATAGTAGATCTATCATAATACTAGTTTTTTCAATCATAAAAACCCAAAACATGGATTAAATAATATAATTGGAAGAAATTCTTAATTTGAGTTGATTTTCTCTAAGGCTGCATTTGGGAATAAAGAAAAGATTGAGGGAAAAAGAAAAGTATAAATGTGGGAGAAAAGAGAGTAAGTGATGAGAAGATTAATTGATAGAGGATAATGATTAAAAATAAAGTGAATAGAGACAAAATCAATTAATTTTTTTTATAGAAAGATATGAAATAATGATTAAAAATATAGACAATAATGAAGTAAAGGAGAGTTTTTAGGTAGTTAAGATGTCAAATTACATCAAAAGTATGTAAAAGGCCCCTATTCCCACCCCCTTTTACATGATTTTGATGTAACTTGACATCTTATCTATGTAACAACCCTCTTTTTCTCCATTATTGTCTATATTTCAAAGTATTATCTTATATTTTTCTATACAAAAAGTCTATTTATTTTATCTTTATTTACTTTGTATTTAATCATTACTCTCAATCATATCACATTACTCCCTCTGTTTTCTCCTCTCTTTTCCACATTCCCTTTTTCCCTACATCTTTTCCCCATTCCCAAATGCACCCTAAAATTAAAAAAGTGGTAAGTCCATAAATAATCGACACAAACAAGTAGAAGACAATTTCAACAAGTCAAAACACACCATTTATGCATTAGAATAACAAAATAAAATAATATAAAAAATCGCTGGAGTCGATTGCTAATCATCCAATCTGGAAATCAAAGCTTCAAATCTCAATTTTATCTCTGCCAATCTCTTCCGCTAGTTCCAAAATTGACTTTCCAATACTTTTTGGTGACTTTTGAAGCTAAAGAAGAAGAATCAAAAGAAGAAAAGTGACAAAAAGGGGCAATCAAATCCTCAATCTGGAAATCAAAGCTTTGAATTCCATTATTAATTTCTTATTTTTAATAACCACTTCCTCTAGTACCAAAAATGACTATCCAATGCTTTTTGTTGATTTCCAAAGCCAGAGAAGAAGAATCAAAGCAATAAAAGTCAAGAAAGGGAAGCCTTGAGATAAACTTCAAATCTTGCTCAAATCCATGTTAATCTCTTCCTCTAGGACAGAAAATGAAATCACAATACTCTCTAGTGAGTTTCAAAGCTAAAAGGGGAAAAAAAGAAGAAATAAAGCACAGTAAAGGGGCTTGTAGCATCTTCTTGGTCATGTTTCTCATTTAGACTCACATTGCAGTGGGATATTCATGTGCAGTCTTGAGATTGAGAAAAACATACAACTATAATACCTTTTATAATTTCTGTATGCTCATGCTCACTGCTTTCCTTATCTTACTCCTCCCTAGCCTTGCTCTGGCTTCAATAAAACCAAACGGAAGTTCAATTTCAACCCATTTTTCTGTAATTTTTTTCTAAACTTGTCGTGATATGGATCAAATTTGTTCTTGCAAAATAAAGGTTAAAGAAATTTCAATTTCTATGACAGGAAATAAGAAGTAAACAGATGACCTTGAAATAAAGGTAACCAGGAGCAATTACCTTATTGTGGAGGGAAAACCTTGATGCTCTAATAAAACATGTAAGATGATGTGTGGACTAACTGGATCCATGTTGATGTTAAAGAATTGAGCACTAAAGACATACATTGGTCTCAACAATGCATGCAGCATACACAATTTGTAGTTACATGCACAACAAAGCATGTGTCGCCCAAAGGAAAACCATGGAATAGATGTAAGTAATGCAGAAAAGTAAAATGAAAGGTTAAGTAATAGTATGTTTGCATGTTTAAAGGTGGAAAGTGGCCCTTGAGATATTATTGGCAGACGTAGCATTTGTGACACATGTATATTCAAGACAGCAAAATAGCCTACAATTTGTCATATCAGAAGTATTTTGTCTGTACATTTCTCAGGAACACTGTACACATGCTACCCAGATGATACACAAATAAGCATAAGTGAATGCTATTTTTAACGAGTTCTATATTGTTAAGTTGTTAACAATCAGTGAAGAAGATCCCCTTCCTAGGCTAACTTGTTGGGCTCCAACTAATGCTACTAAATGGTACCAAAGTCATTTAATTTTGCAGCAACTTGTACTTTGGGATCCTTAATATTGAATCATTCTGCACATCAACTAGAGAGCCCAAATTTTGATATAATCACAAACCTCAAGCTTCTATACAGAAAATGGCAAACTTATCCCACTTCAAAAGATAAAAATATTCATGTGATGTTTCCAGATTAGTAGTGGTTGACAGTGACTTTCAGGATATCAAAGCCGAGAAATTGCCAAAAGTGGTACACCAGTGTCCCCGCAAGCTAGTCACATTGAGTTAAAGACCACATTTTCAACACTCACAAAAGTCCGAACTGGATAAGAGCCTTGTTTCTTTAAATTTTAACCAGCAAAAGAACAGGATTGAAGATGTTTCCAAGCAGTATGAAAATAGTGGCAGGATTAATCCCCAACCCAACTGCACTTAAGTAAATTTGAAGGCTTGATAGCCTTGAATTGATCAATTTAGAGGTCTAACACACTACAAGTAATTGATCTCTCTCTCAAATTCAAGCATAATGCTGGATATACATACATACATACATATATATATAGACACACACACGCACATATATAAGGAAAACCAAGTTGGTAAAGAAGAAGAATAATCTCACAATATAGGGAGAAAAACCCAATCGAAGGAAAATCCATTTGGAGAAGAAAAAACTTACAAACCCTGACGAAGATTTGTTGCTGAAGTTGGCACAGGACGACAGTCACTGTTGGTGGTGCCAGAGTAGCTAGAGGAAGAGGCTGGTGGTATACTTGAAGTAGCCAAAGCAGTTGGATGTGAGCAATGAAGAAGGGAGAGAGATCAGCAAGTGCAAGCCAAGGTTGACTATCGTAGAGCATTGTGTCTCCACCAATGCCAATGAAAACTATGGATATCTTGAATGATATTCCGCACGGAATTAAAAAGTAGCTTCTCCTTAACATATGGTTTCAAAACCTGAGTTTATCAATCTCATATCATTAAATCAGTTTTCTAGTATATTTTAAATATAATTTATTTAGTACACAAAAAAGGTAAATTTTATTTTGAGACCAAATGGCTAAAATCTTATTATTTATATAATCTAAAACGCTAAATGTGAGTTTCTTAATAGATATATTAAAAAGATTACTTATGTTTAGATTAAAACAGTCCATATAAGATATCTGATATTAAATATTAAATTTCTACAATCCAAATCTATGTTTTGTATGACTGACATGTGGTACATGCATAGTCGTTTTTCACAAGAGGCAGTTGGGGCCTGGCATAAAGCACACAAGCAAAGTATGCACTTGAGCAAAGCAAGACACAAATTATCTAAAATTCATTAAGAAAATTTAATTGTGACTCCAATTTGTAGGAATAAAATTATTACATTATTAAAATGTTAACTAATAAAAAAAGCTTCATAATTGTATTTTAAGCATTCAAAAAACTAAGTCAAAAAATTACAACACATCAACTAACAATTAAACAATAAAAGAAAACATCAAAAAAAATAAGTAAAAAAAAAACCCAAAATTATATAGGAGAAAGGCAACCAATCGGTCACTTCCCAGTATTGTGCATCGGTTAGCAAAAAAATAATAATAAAAGCACTGATGTCCTACACAACTGTCCAGTAACACAGGATGAGATAGTTTTATTATAAATAGTTTAGTATAGAAAATAATGAGAGAATTATTATGGTGAATAGAGTTTTTCTTTTAGAGATTGGATTGTCGAAGTGATTCCCTTGGGCCAGATGCCTATACCTAGAAGTGATTCTAAGGTTTTCTTCTTCCCACTTTTAACTCTTCTTTTGTTACAGTTCTAATAAGCCTTAATTCTTTTTTTTTTCTATGAAATCCCTAATTTGTAAAGTCCCCAAATCAATCCTAGCCTTTTTGCTTAACCGTTGCAAAAAATTTTCTATCTTGAAATTATCCTTTATCACTAGGTGGCTTAATTGTTAAACCGTTGGATCACGGGTTCAAGTATCTTATAACATCCCTTCAAAAAGGAAGATAAGTATTTACCCGTTGCTAGAAGGAAAAAGATAGCAATAAGTAAAGGAAAATTTTATATATATATATATATATTTACCTGCTCTAAATCTTCCAAAGAGGGTCTGGTATGCTAGGTACTTCACTCCTTGGAATTATAAAGCTTGAAATTGACAAAATTCAGTTGATTCTGCAAAATTGAAAATAATAGAATGAAAATGCATGGTAGATACAACCTTCTTTGATGGAAAAGATGATATAAACAAGACCCAAGAGCAAGTATGATTTCAGCCTCTTTGTTACATTCAATGACATTAAAATGGGAAACATGACTTTTTTTTTTCCTTTTCACAAAACACTAGGATGATAGGTAACATACAGACATATTTGAGAAAAAGAGTGTTTGCTGGATGTTTCAAATGACAGTTCAAGTGTAGGACTTTATGTTATTCAGAGGATGATGAACCCTATTATCTATCCCTTTAAACAACAAAGCAAATGTTTTTTATTGTTAATCTCTATAGATTAAGTATACTTATTTTGCAGGAAGGGAAAAAAAACAAAAGCATTTATGCAAAAATAGCGCCCATGGTTACATCTGATTTGTCATTAATCTATATAAAACCACTTTAAGAAAAGGCGAACGGAAGCCCTTTGGACAGGCCTTTGATCGTTTATACTGTTCTATTAAGGAAGAATTGTGGTTCTGGTTCACACAGACAGCCAAAACAGCTAACTTTATATTTGCAAGGCCCAATGGTAGGCACTTATCATGGGTCTTTGTCTGATTTTCACTTTCCTTTTTGCCCCACATCCAAAAAGCACTTGAATTTAAAACTACATCATTTGAATTCAAACCCTTACAAGTTCAAATATTCAAACAGTTATATTGGGGAATGGTTAGCAATTAGCGAACAACATAAGAACATAAATCTGAGTTATAAGTAAATATGCAGAGTTTTCGTGCATCACGTCAGTTAGGTATTTGTGATAAAAAAATTCACGTAATTTGAAATCAGCAACAAATCAAAATTTCTATTAGAACTCAAAATAAATAAACCTAAAAAAAAATAAGCAAATCACCTTTTAGCAAGCACATATCCGTGAGTATAATCTGATGGAAAAGGGAGATCCTCATCATCCCCTTCAATGATTTGCATTCCTCTGATTCTGGTTTCTTCTTTGCCTTGGCAAGCTAGGTATGGTCCCCCAGTTGTGGGAGATCAGAGCAGAGGAAAAGGGCGCCCAAATTGGGAAAGACAACTAGGTGAACCAGCTTCATTATTTTTGTAATGGTAAAGACGATTATTGAGCAATCAAAGCTTGAGGAAGGAGGATAGAAGTGGAAATCATCGATTCCAAGTGATTGTTTCATTTGCCGTAGGAGTAAGTGAGAGAGGTAGAGAAGTTTCTCCAATCAAGCTAGGATTGCTTCTAGCAATACTCGAAAGCCATCGGTCGATGGCAGCAATTGACGAGAGAAAGCTATGACATAAGCTTTCGAGTGAGAAGTAATAGAGGGAGGAGCACGTTCAACATAGGAGCGTATCACTTGCAAGCTTGTAGGATAAATACTAAGCCTCTGTTTGGTTACTGTCGTAAAAAGCACTTGAAGTAAGATATTTCTTAAAAATACTTTTGGTTTTATATATGTTTGGCTATAATATGATAAAAGTCCTTTTGTTATCCAAATGACTGAAAATGGATAAAAAAATTATGTTTTAACTTTATCACTAATTATTCTCAAAAGAATTATGCAAATGACCATATCTTGAAAATAATTTTAAGAAAATATAAAATATTATTTATTTAATAATGATTTCAAAGTACTTGCATAAAATCTTAGTACAATTCTTTTATAAATTTTGATTTAATATATAATTAATATTTCATAAATAATTTTTATTTTTCAAAGGGTTTCAATGAAACCCCATTAGTTCAAACAATTCTACTTGCATCAAACTTTTTTTTCAAATAAAAGGCACTTAATAATATTATTTAAATATTTTGAATATCACATTTTTAATGCATATTTTATGATAAAATAATTATATTTTATAAAAAATTTCATGAAAGTTTAATATAATATGCAGATCAAAATTTAAAGATTTAAAATAAGTGCTTATAATAAAATATTTTCAATATAAATCATTAGCTTAGGAGAAGAAAATTACTTGATATTATTAATATTAATATATATTTCAAATGAAAGTTTATATATATAGGAATTGTAAATTTTTTTTTATAAAATCTAAACTACACACTAAAATTTAAGATGATAATATTTACACTGTACATGAATATGATTTTATATATTTACGACCTTATTTTTTAAAAGAGGGGAAGAAGGATAATAGTCTTAAAATTTGTTAACATGAGAAACCTATGGAGAAGTAGAAAATTCCCGCTTCTCCCGAAATGGGGTTTTTCAGCTTTTGCAATGAGAAAAAGTGTTGCGGAGTATTTAGTCAAACACTATAGAAACGGACAAAAGTGCTTTTAAGGTTTTTAAACACTCTTTTATACTTCGCAACAGCGACGCCAAGCGAAGCCTAAATAGCATTCCGTATATAAAATCCCCTTGGGAGATGCAATTTCTATGCTGTTGTAGTCCTGTTGGTTCCAAGTGCAAGTAGAATGTTTATGAGAGCGAGTAGAATGAATGTTTATTCTAGGATGCTTGATATGATCCATTTGTTGATCTAAATGGCTTAGCTCACCATTTTAAATGGTACTTATCTTGAAGTTTTAATTATCTAGACTCTTCTTTTGGCATTCTTCTTTTTATTTACCCCGAAACTTAACTTCTTTTGCACTCTTGTTTCTTTCTGCAACCATATTTATAGAATATGTCTCTTAATAGGTCAAGCGTGGTTTTTCAGGTTGAAAGGGTTTGCAATCGGGCCATATGATTGCACAGTGTCCATCTAATAAGGAGAAGCAAGGAGGACAGAGGGGTAAACCAGCACCGAGACAGGCAAGAGAGGTCGAGCAAATACCAGTACAAACACCAAGGCAAGGGCCTAGGCAGCCAATTATATGTCATTCATGTAGAGAGTCAAGTCATAATAGACCGAATTGTCCTTTATTGAGGGTGGTGGTGGTGGTGCAGATCCTCGTTTACCACAACAACATATCCATGGGGGTGCTCAGATGAAAGGCAGAGGCAGAGGACCATACCAAGTATTAGGATATCAACATAGGGGACAGAGGCTGTATCAAGCACTAGAGTGCCAGTATAAGGGGCAAAGGCCTCAGGTGGCAGCAGTTATTCAGGCGGCTAATGTTCAGGAGGTTCAGGCAGTTGAGGGTATGGTTATAGGTAATCTCTTTGTTTGTGATTATACAGCACATGTATTGTTTGATCCTGGTGCATCATGATCATTTGTATTTGTAGTGTTTGTAGATATAGCTCATCTGCCTAATTATCCCATGCATGATATTATGAGAGTGACTACTCCTTTAAGAACAGTTAGCACATCATCTGACATATGTCATGTCATGATATCCCCATAGTGATTGAAAGTAGGCAATTCTATGCTAATTTAATTGTTTTAGATATGGAAGGATTGGATATTACTTTGGGCATGGATTAGTTAGCAAAGTATGAGGCTAGGGTAAACTGTAAGACCAAGCAAGTGACTTTGAAGACCCCGAATGAATAACTTTTTGACAATTTATTTAAGTAAACAAGTAGTTATTATACTAAAATATTTATTTTGATACAATTCAACATATTAACTTAATTTTATAGTAATGCTAGAAGCCTATTTTATGATTTGGATTAAGATAAAAATTATATTAACATTAAATCCATGGCTATGATTAAATCACAGAACTTTGAGGTAAACACTATGGTGATAGTGCCTAGGTGGTATCCAAATTACCCAAACCTCTTATGTCTAATTGTTCACCCAAACTTGCTTGTAAGGCTAGCTCAGCCAAAAAACCCAAATCTTTCCTATATACATTGGAAGCTAAGGCAAAAGATCAAGAGCAAGTGGAAACTCTTCCCTAGAAGAGGGAATATATTGTGATAAGACTTTTGCACCTATTGCTAGACATAAGGCCATAAGAATGTTACTTACCTTTGCATCTTTTAAACAATTTTGATTATTTCAAATAGATATAAAAAGTGCATTCTTAAATGAATATCTAAATGAGAAGTTTATATCAAACAATCTCCAGGCTTTGAAGACTATGAACATCCAGATTATGTATTTAAACTCACAAAAGCATTGTATGATCTCAAACAAGCTCCAAAAGCTTAGTATAAAAGATTGAGTGGGGTTTTATTAAGTAAAAAGTTTCAAAAAGGTAAGGTTGACACAACTTTATTTATTAAACATATTCATTTAGACATTCTAGTTGTACAAATTTATGTGGATAATATCATTTTTTATTCTATAAATGAGGAGTACTACAAGGAATTTGAAAATCTAATGAGAATTGAATTTGAAATGAGTATAATTGGTGAACTAATATTCTTTCTTGGATTACAAGTAAAGCAAACTGATGAAGGAATTTTCATTTCACAATCAAAATATATCAAAGAAATATTGAAAAAGTTCAAAATGAAAAAATTAAAATGCATGCCTACCCCTATGAGTGCAAGTATAAAATGGATAAGGATGAAAGTGGTAGAATGTTTAGCTAAGGAGACACTTCCTAAGATCATGTATATCACATCCAGCACTTACCCAGGTCGGTAACTTTAGGTGCATAACTCTATAGAGACCTTCCTAGGAGGGAGTGTTTCCCTCTTGTATGTGTAGGATTGCAGACCTGTGCTTCTCACAAGGCTAGGTCTCTTTCTTTAAAGTCCTACGCCTTTACCTTTCTGTCATAATATTGTTTAAGTTGGGCCTTGTGCCGTACCATCCTAGCCTACACGTTGTCTTATTTCCTCGATCAGATTCAAACTTGTTTCCAATGCTTTCTCATTTGCTCTTGGGTCGAAGTTTTCCATTTGGGTGGAAGGAACTTGTAGTTCTATTGGAATCATAGCCTCAGACACATAGGTTAATATGAATGGCGTTTTGCCCATGGACTTTTCAGGTGTCGTTCTCAATTCCCATAATACTGTTGGAAGCTCTGGTACCAACTGCTTCCAGATCCTTTCATTCTTTTCCTCAATTCTATCAAGATACTTTTGTTCCTGGCTTCTATTAACCCGGTGTTTTGCGGATGTGCTACTGAGGAAAACTTCTACTGGATCCCATTCGAAGTGTAGAATGTCTTGAATAGTTTGCCTTCAAACTAGGTCCCGTTGTCCGTGAGTACCTCGAATTTGCACATGATGCTTCTTATGACAAAGTATTTAGTCTATGCAACTGAGATGAATTGGGTGGCTTTAGCTTCTGTCCGCTTTGTGAAGTAGACCACTGTAACGAATATGTATTTTCTTCTTCCTATAACTAGTAAAAAAGTGCCAACAATATCGATTCTCCATTAGTAGAATGGCCACAGACTGTTCATAGTTAAAAGTTTTATCGTTGGGAGCCGAGGGATGCTAGCATGCTTTTGACATTTGTCACATTTTTTAACATATTCTTTTGATTTTGCTGCCATGGTAGACTAGTAGTACCCTAGTCTTTCTATTTGAATGCAAGGGTATTTGCTCCTATGTGGTTTGAGTATTCTCCTTTATGTATCTACTTAAGGATTTTCTTTCCTTCTCTTTTAATCACACACCAAAAGTATGGGTGTGAGTGTCCTCTTTAATACAACTTACCATCCATCTAAATAAATTTGACTGCAAAGTGTGCCAACCTTTTGGCTTTTGCCGGATCTACTGGCTTCTCCCCTCTCTTTAAGTATTCATGTATGAGATCCATCCAAGAGAGTTCATGGTCTTCTATTACCATTTGTTCCACTACTAGGAGGTTTGGTGCTGAAAGGTCCTCTACCAAGGCAGTTCTTTGAGGAACGAAGGATGGTGCTATAGCTAGCTTTGACAATCTATTTACCTGTTTATTCTCTTCCCTTGGTATTTGTATGATATTAGTCTCGCAGATCCGTCCCAGCATTGCTTTAGCAATTGGTAAGTATTACATCATTAATAGCTTCTTAGCTTCATATTCTTTTGATAGTTGCTTCACTACGAACTGAGAATAGCAATAGATAGTTAAGTTTTGGATTTTCAACTTTTGAGCAATTCTTAGGCCTACCAATAGAGCTTCGTATTCAACCCCATTATTGGTGGTGGAGAACCTGAATCGTAGTGCATATTCGATCAGAGTTCCTTTTGGACCTTGCAAGATAAGGCTGGCTGGCTCCTGCCCCTTATTTATTTAATGAGCCATCCACATGCAAGTTTCACGTCTTGTTTTGATTATTGATTACTCAAATGCTCAAATCCCAACCATTGAACATTTGATTTTCTACAAATGCAATTCGAAAATCACCGAAGGATGACGTGCCTCAACATTTGATTTTCTATAAATATAACTAAAGGTGTTGCTACTTTTGCTTACCTCCACATTGATGCTATGTATTCCCATTTACTTGTATAATTTATAGTGTTTCCTCTTATGCTATTAAAATCTTGTTTTGATGGATAGGAGTATTGCTAAGAACCACTTTTTTTAACTTATTTGCAAGCATAAAGAGAGCAATAAAATAGAAATCATGAATATAAAAGAGAAGTTAAAGATAAATGGTAATATAGAAACGTGATGGTAATGAAAAGAGAAGATAAAGGGAAAGTGATTAGCCAAACTGCGTAAGGTTAGAGGACAGGAGTATGGCATGTGGACTTGCATGGACAGATAAGACGAAAGAAATATTGTACTAATAGTCATTGCTATATAATTGTTACTTATATGTATATATATATGTATATATACGTATATATATATATGCATATATATATTATGTTTTTATTTCTTAGCCTTGATTGATAAAAAGTGTAACTTGAAAATAGATGTATAAACAAATGCATGTGAAAAAAAATAATTTCTACATAATTATATCCAAATAAATATTTAATATTATATTGCATGCATACCGTAATTGAACAAGTAATATAAATAGCAATGAATGAATTATATTTTAAAAATACATCCACTTGTGCACTAAATAAAGCATTCTCGGTGTTTCTTTTGTATACAAGATGTTATTTAAGCTTCGTTTGGCCCCGTTGTTGCAAAGTACAAAAGCGTGTTTAGAAACCCTAAACGTACTTTTGTCCGTTTTTATAGTGTTTTGCTAAATACTCTGAGCACTTTTTCTCACCACGAAAGCTGAAAAACCACGTTTCGAGAGAAGCAAGAATTTTCTGCTTCTCCATGGGCTTCCCACGTTAACAAATTTTTAGACAATATTACCACTCTTCCCCTCTTTTAAAAAATAAGGTCGTAAATATATAAAATCATATTCATATGCAATGTAAGTATTATCATCTTAAATTTTAGTGTGTAGCTTAGATTATAAAAAAAAATTATAATTCCCATATATATATATAAAATTTCATCTTAAATATCTATTAAGATTAAAAATATCAAATAATTTTCTTCTCCTAAACTAATGATGTATATTGTAAATATTTTATTATAAGCACTTAATTTAAATCTGAAAAATTGATCTACATATTATATTAAACTTTCATGAAAAATTTTATAAAATATAATTATTTTATCATAAAATATGCATTAAAATTGTGATATTTAAAATATTTTGACAATATCATTAAGTGCCTTCTATTTTAAAAAGAAGTTTGATGCAATTAGACATGCTTTAACTAGTGCGATTTCGTTGAAATTCTTCATAAAATAAAAACTATTTATGAAAATATTAATCATATATTAAATCAAAATTTATATAAAAAACTGTTCTAAGATTTTATGCAAGTACTTTGAAATACCTATTAAATAAATAATATTTTATATTTTCTTGAAATTATTTTCAAGATTTTGCCATTTGCATAATTCTTTTGAAAATAATTAGTGATAAAATTAAAGCATAATTTTTTTGTCCTTTTCAGTCATTTGCATAATAAAAATACTTTAATCATATTATAGCTAAACAAATATGTAATACTAAAAGTACTTTTAAAAAATATCTTACTTTAAATACTTTTTATTAAAGTTCTACTGCAAAAGTAACCACACAAAGGCTTAGTATTTACCCTACAAGCCTGCAAGTGACCGATGGCTTTTAACTCATATGCCGAACGCGCTCCTCCCTCCATCTCCTCGCGCTCAAAACCTAATTTCAGCAATGCTGCCCATTCTAAACACTCAAAAATGTTGCTAAATACTCTCAATTTCAGCACCATTGAAGCATCTAATGATTGTTGAATTTGTTCACTTAGTTTCAATAGCAATCCAATGCTTCAAATGTTGCTAATTTCATTCATGTTCAGCAGTTTTGTTCATCCAATTAAGTAGCAGCATCTAAGAAAAAGAAAGCAAATTCAGCAGCTTTCAAGTTCAATATTTCAGCAGCTTTCCAAGTTCAATATATATATATATAATTTTTTGTTCTTATATAAATACCAAATCAGGTCAGGTCAATTCGGGTTGCCCGACCCCTCAACTCGCACCAACCCGATTTGGGTAACCCAATTTCACAAAAGTCCAACCCAAACCAATTTCCAGTCTGGTTTGAGTTCAACCCAAATGGATTTACACCCCTACTTCTATCCCTCTTCCTTAAAATTAGATTGTTCAATAATCATCTTTACCATTACAAAAACGACGAAGCTGGCTCACTGAATTGTCTTTCCCAATTCGAGCGCCCTTTTTCTTAACTCGGGTCTCCCACAACTGGGGGACCATACCTAGCTTGCCAAGGCAGAGTAGAAACTAGAATTGGAGTAGTGCAAATCATTGAAAGGGATGATGAGGATCTCCCTTTCCCATCATATTATGCTCACAGATATGTCTACTGGAAAATGATTTGCTTATCTTTTTCTGGGTTATTTGTTTTAAGTTCAAGTAGAAATTTTGTTTTGTTGTTAATTTCAAATTATGTGAATTTTTCAGTCTCAAGTCCTAACTGGCATGGTGCACAAAAACTCCGCATATTTGCTTATACCTCAGATTTATGTTCTCACATGATTCCTTGATTACTAACCATTCCTCAATATAACTATTTGAATATTTGAACTTGTAAGGGCTTAAATTCAAATGATGTAGTTTAAATTCAAGTGCTTTTTGGATGTGGGGCAAAAAGAAAAGTGAAAATCAAACAAAGACCCATGACAAGTGCCTACCATTGAGCCCTACAAATATAAAGTCAGTTGTTTTGGCTGTTTGTGTGAACTAAAACCACAATTCTAATATAAACTATCGAAGGCCTGTCCAGAGGGCTTCTATTGCCTTTTCTTAAAGTGGTTTTACGTAGATTATTAACAAATCAAATGTAATCATGGGCGTTATTTTCGATGTTGCAAAAATCCTTTTGGTGCTTTTTCCCTTCCTGCAAAATAAGTACACTTAATCTATAATTAGAGATTAACAATAAAAAATATTTTCTTTGTTGTTCAAAGGGATAGATAATAGGGTTCATCATCCTCCAAATAACATAAGTCCCACACTTGAGCTGTCATTTAAAACATACAACAAACACTCTTTTTCTGAAATATTTCTATATATTACCTATCATCCAAGTGTTTTGTAAAAAATGGGGAAAAAAAGCCATGTTTCCTATTTCAATGCCATTGAATGTAACAGAGAAGCTAAAATCATACTTGCTCTTGAGTCTTGTTTAGATCACCTTTTCCATCAAAGAAGGTTGTATCTACCATGTGCTTTCATTCTATTATTTTCAATTTTGCAGAATTAACTAAATTTTGTCAATTTCAAGCTTTATCATTTGAAGGAGTGAAGTAAGGTTGTATCTACCATGTGCTTTCATTCTATTATTTTCAATTTTGCAGAATTAACTAAATTTTGTCAATTTCAAGC
>JAYJMB010018577.1:29382-41570 GCA_036873735.1 Pouteria campechiana
TTTATCATTTGAAGGAGTGAAGTAACTAGCATAGCAGACCCTCTCTGGAAGCTTTAGAGCAGGTAAATATATATATATATATATATATAATTTTCCTTCACTTATTGCTATCTTTTTCCTTTTAGCAATGAGTAAATATTTATCTTCCTTTTTAAAGGGATGTTATAAGATACTTGAACCAGTGATCCAACGGTTTAATAATTAAGCCCCCTGGTAATAAAGGATAATTTCAAGATTGAAAAAAAATTGCAACAGTTAAGCAAGAAGGCCAGGTTGATTTGGGGACTTTACAAATTAGCGATTTCATAGAAAAACAAGAATTAAGGCTTATTAGAACTGTAACAAAAAAAAATTAGAAGTGGGAAGAAGAAACCTTTAGAATCACTTCTACGTATAGGCATTTGGCCCAAGGGAATCACTCCAACAGTCCAATCTCTAAAAGGAAAGCTCTATTCACCATAATAATTCTCTCATTGATGTCTATACCAAACTATTTATGATAAAACTATCTCATCCTGTGCTGTTAGACAGTTGCGCAGCACATCAATGCTTTTATTATTATTTTTTTGCTAACCGGTGCACAATACTGGGAAGTGACAGATTGGTTGCCTTCTCCTATATAATTTTGGTTTTTTTAATTATTTTTTTGATGTTTTCTTTTATTGTTTAATTGTTAGTTGATGTGTTGTAATGCCTTGACTTGGTCTTTTGAATGCTTAAAATACAATTATGAAGCTTTTTTTAAAAAGATTTTTTTATTAGTTAACATTTTAATAATGTAATAATTTTATTCCTACAAATTTGAGTCACAATTAAATTTTTTTAATGAATTTTAGATAATTTGTGCCTTGCTTTGCTCAAGTGCATGCTTTGCTTGTGTGCTTTGTGCCTAGGCCCCAACAGCCTCTTGTGACTTAAACAACTATGAATGTACCACATGTCAATCATACAAAACATAGATTTGGATTGGATAAATTTAATATTTAATATCAAATATCTTTATATGGATTGTTTTAATCTAAATATTAGTAATCCTTTTAATATATCTATTAAGAAACACACATTTAGCATTTTAAATTATATAAATAATAAGATTTTAGCCCTTTGACATCAAAATAAAATTTACCTTTTTGTGTACTAAATAAATTATATTTAAAATATACCAGACAACTAAATTAATGACATGAGATTGATAAACTCAGGTTTTGAAATCATATGTTAAGGGGAAGCTACTTTCTAATTCAGTGGGGAATATCAGCTTTCATTGATGGAGACACAATGCACTGGGATAGGTAAGCTTGGCCTGCACTTACTCATCTCTTTCTCCCTTCTTCATTGCTCACATCCAGCTGCTTTGGCTACCACAAGTATACCAACAGCCTCTTCCTTTAGCTGATCTGGCACCACCAACAATGACTCTCTTCCTGTACCAACTTCAGCAACAAATCTTCGTCAGGTTTTGCAAGTTTTTTCTTCTCCAAATGGATTTTCCTTCGATTGGGGTTTTCTACCTAGATTGTGAGACTATTCTTCGTCTTTCCAATTTTGGTTTTCCATGTGTGTGTGTGTGTATCCAGCATTATGCTTGAATTTGAGAGAGAGATCAATTACTTGTAGAGTGTTAGACCTCTAAATTGATCAATTCAAGGCTATCAAGCCTTCAAATTTACTTAAACTGCAATTGGGTAGGCGATTAATCCTGCTGCTACTCTCGCACTGCTTGGAAACATCTTCAATGCCATTCTTTTGCTGGTTAAAATCTAAAGAAACAAGGCTCTTATCCAATTCAGACTTTTGTGAGTTTCTATCCAAAATTCTGTTCAATTGGGAGGGAAGGAAAGTTACATGCATGCTGTGAAAATTTTGTTATCCCCAAGTGAGTCCAGATGCACCAGAGAAACTCTGATGCGGCCAATGAAAAAAAGTCCACCTCAGTTTGCATGGGAGGCATTATCTAGAAAACTTCTCATCTCCATCATATTTTTCTAGGGGCTTTCAAATTGCTTACTATTAAGGGTCCAACACTGCAACTTGGATCAGGTTGGGTTAGGTTGTGTAACCACAAATCTAATCCTACATGTAAAGATTTTCATCCAACGCTAACCTTAATCTTATTTCTGAAACCTCAATCTAGCTCTAACACAACCCCAAAAATTTTTAGTTGACATCGGGTTGACAATTCAGATTTGATGATTCAGGTGGACAATTCAGGTCATCAGAAGTTACACCCAAAAACTAGTCTTAAGTGCCCAGTTTATGGTATCATGATTTACCTGACTAATGGACATGACTTTTATGATAGCATCTTCAAACAATCAGATAACTCGTGAGATTTTCAAATTTCACATGCTCATGAAAGAGGTAGAATTATTAAAACTTCATACAACTAACAAGACAATGAAACAAATACAGAATATTTTATATTCTCGTCGTCCTGAAACAGCCTCTGAATAGAAATTTGAATAATCTAATATGCTGATGGTACTGATGGTAGAGTTACCATCAAAAGACAGTATTTTGTGGACAACTATAAACAATTCAGATCTTTATTTAGGAAGCCAAATCAGCCTTGAAAATTCTAAAATTGCAATTTTATCCTGTTTTGGGAGCTTTCAACCCATACTCATCAGGCTTTGAGAAGCTCAGCTTTCAAACAAGTCTTAGCGCTTTTGTGTGATAAAAAATGAAAATAAACGATCAAAATTTTAACATCTGTGAATCTCATGCCCTTCCAAAACCAATGATTTCCCAATCCAAGGGCTGATTGGGGTTCCCAGTCCAACACTTCCAAATCCGTGGGTGGAATGGTCGAGGGCATTCAGTCCAACTGATTTGAAGGAAGGCACTCCACAACGAACCTTTTCCCAATCCATGGATGGAATGGTCAGTGAACATTCAATCCAAGCGATTCTTCAAAACCGCAAACTCCAACAGAAAAAGGAAAAGGAATTCTGCCTGAGAGAGATACATACCGAAGGTGGATGCAATAAACGGAGAAGATGGTGATGTCGGAGATGGATGGATGACGCCGGGAGAAGCAGCTGGCTTCCCTCTCACTCTACCCAAACCCCCAAACAAGCGAGGATCGAATGGAGCACCAGGCTGACGGATTACGTGCGAGACCTATCACACCGTCATCCTTCGAAACTATGCCTAGAGACGTATGCCGGGTCTACCTTCAACGACAAGCGAATTACCTGCGAAGTCCAACGCAGGGTCACCTTGCGAAGCCGAATGAAGGCAAAACATGTGGCCCTTACCAAGTTCCCAGGAGCGATGAAAAGTCATGCGCAAGCTCATTTCCGACCAGGGTCATCATAACTTGGCTCAAACCAGCCGACCGAACTGGTCATTGATCGGTTTGGTCTAACCCGATTAGAGTCAATTAATGCTTGCAATTTTACTAGAAGGAAAAATTTTGCTAAGTTTAAAAGAACAAAAAGTTAAAATTTTTGCTGAATTATTTTATTAAAATATAAAAAATTAAAAAATCTTCCATAAATCTTTAAAGTAAATCATGATAAATCTGAATTCACATTTAGAACAAAAAAAAATCACTTTAATTGTAAATATATATGACATAGAGTCAACATTATAATGATTGGATCAACCAATGTGATTAATATAATTTATTTAGTAAGAATACTTACCAAAAAATAATTTATATATTTCTCAACATTTAAAAAATTATTTCTGGATAATCTCATGATTTTGTATTTGTTGTGATCCATTGGATTTTTTAAGAAAGATGATTTTTAACATAATAAAAAAATAAGAATAAGTTGGATGATTTGTTTGGATTTTACCAATATTATAACATGTGAAAAGAGGAAGGGTTACGTGAAAGAGGTACATGTGTCTACATGTGTACCTTCAATAGTTACTCTTAAAATAAATAATGCTAAGTATGATAATTAGACTAATTTTTTTAATTATCCAATCATGCCAGTAATCTATATTTCTCTAGAATACAATGAGACCAAGGTTTGGTAAAACATGAGAGATGAAGTCCAGTATTTTATCTCATATCCTAGGTGAAACCCGTCAAAATTGTAACATGCCTCCGTAGCAGTGCCTCTATAGGCACTATCTCACTCAACCTTATATGGCTTTTTTTCAACACATGGGGCTCAAATGCTAAGATTTTTACTTCTACGTAATTTAATGCAATGAAAAACTATATTGTTTTTTTTTTTGCCAAATTCAATTTAAACTAATAATCTACACTTAACTTATAATGTTATCAGGTCCATATCTGTGATCATATTAAGCACATTGGTTGATCCAATCATTACATATGAAAATATAATTAATTATTATTATTGTTAAGTAATATTTTTATTATTTAAATCAAATAATTTTTATAAGATCATTTTTCATATATCTTAGAGGTTGTTTAAATAGTAAGCTCAATGTATAATTTATTTTAACTCATATAATAAATAATCTATAAACAAAACTAACAAATGGTTCTAAATAATGATAATTAATATAACATATTTATTTTCCCCACCAAAATTTAAAAGATTAGAAAAAGAATCTTGGAAGTTGGACGTAGCGTTGAACGTGGCTAGAAAAGGGATTTTTTTTTGATGTTGTGGATGCGTCTTTAGAGTTCATGAGTGAACAGAGCCACGATCGGAGCAATGACAAGCAATTTCTGATAGCGGATCTTGAGGGGTTTGTCCGGAAAGCATATTCGAAGACTCCAAACTCTATTTACACCCAAATGGGGCGTATTCAAAAGGGGAAAATGTGAAAAAAAATTATTGTCGATAAAAGAGAGATAAGTGGCTTCTCCCTCTCTCGATTTTAAGCCCTAATTCCTGTCTAAATTTCTTCAAAAATAGATTTTGAATATTTCTTTTTTTATTTCAAAGCTAAAAAATCACAGTAAAATCGATGACGAGGACGCTGATAGCTTCCTAGATCTTCAACTCGAATGTGTAAAACTTGTTTTGATATGCTAAAATCGAGAATGTTTTAAAAATAAGAAAAGGCACCGATAGAATGTCATTTACAATTAGGGATTGGGATGTTTGGGTTTTTATTTTAATTTCTCATCGAAATTTTTTACGAAAAATAGGAAAATTTTCTAAATATCTATGAGAAATTGAAGAAATTTCAAAATTTTGAAGGAAATTTCAAAATTTTCTCCTAATTGGGGAATTTTTTGCAATTCTATTGTGAAAATATTTCACCAATGTCTGAAAACAAAATTTTTGGTAAAATTTCACTCGAAAATTTCAAATTTGCGAGCACTGGATTCAATTAATGTTATCAAAACTGAATCGGTTATGAAACTGGCCAACGAGTTGGTTTGGTTCCATACGATTAGACCGTTCAATTAAACCGATTTGAACCGTGACATCATTATAATATAATTATGATATTATGAAGTTTTAATAATTTTTAAAATATATAAATATTATAAAGTTTTTGAATCATATAATCATTATATTATGCATGAAGCAATAATTCTATAGCCCAAGACAATAAAAAATAGAACATAACAATAAAAAAGAAAAAACATAAATGCATAATTATCATTGATAGATTATGTAAGTATGCAAGTAAATATTATGCTTGGAAAAAAAAATAGCTTTCACCATCTTATAGAAGAAAAAGAGCCTTCATCAACTTACCCAAAATACACAGGTGATTGATTCCTAGACATTGCAGTTCATGCCACTGGCTGAATGGTCGATATCATCCAATGCATCAGGGCTTTCAGACATACAACATCCTATCTATCTATAGTGTAGCCTCAATCCACCAGGTCAGCAACCTATACCATATAATTAACGGCTGACTAAAACCATAAGGAGAAAGGATTAGAATCTACCCAATTTGGATCACAAATCTAAGGATACAATCACCAACAACAACGAACGAAAATATGCTATTTCAATAGGTACAAAGAAAATCTATCGAAAAACCCCTAAATTGAGCCATGTAAGAGGTTTACTCCAACTCAAACAACAGATCTGACGAAAAAAGTAGAAAACATGGGGCATGAAAACACTAAACTGAACAAAAGAAACCATTTCCGCAATTCAAAACAAGCAAATTCTAAAAGCAATTGGGAACAACAAAAATGCATGGATTTAGTAGGAAAAACAACGAAGCAAACGGTGAAGACAGATCGGTCTCGGCATAGGACGAGTGACGGGGAAATTACTTCCGGGTTCCGGTGGAGCTGTCGGAGATGGAGAGGCGCCGCTGGGTGGATTTTGCTCGGTTGTTCGAGGGCGAGAGGGACGGTGGCCACGGCGCTGTAAATGGTAAGCTCGTAACGAGTTAGGGCAAATAGGGAGTTGGGCGCGGGGGAAAGACGAAAAGGGAAAACTTGAAAAGCCACGCTGCTTTATTTATTTATTTGAAGAGGCGAGATGAGTGACAAGGAGGGAGAGGGAGGGGGTTTCCGAGTTCCGGCGACTTGGTGTGCCACCGCTGTCGATGGCCAGTGCTCGGCTGTTCGAGAGATGCTAGATCGGAGACAGACAGGGAGAGGGCAGGAAAATGGGTTTTATTTTTCATTTTTCTTTTTTCTTTTTTTAAGTATGAACTGGTCGGATCTGTTCACTCGTTGAACCGTGGTTTGTCCGATTCCGACATTTTTATACACAGGTAGACCGGAGTCACCAAACGGGCCTTAATCGAACCGGCCATTGACCAATCCAGTTTTACTAACACTGGATTCAATAATAGACTTTTAAAATTTTTTAATATTATTAATAAAATAGAAAAGATAAATTAAAGTAATATAATATTATAAAAACTATATATTTAGGTTAATATCTATCTTTTAGATTTTTGAAATCATATTATATTATTTTCTAAAATTTTCAGAAAACTAGTTCAACCAATTAAACTAGCCAATTAGACATGAAGTGGACACCTAATTGGTTCAACCAATGCTTCGATTCTAATACGTTCCTCTAATATTTAGATTTTCATTTTTTTATTTTTAGTTTGGAATTTAAATTATATAAATAAAAATAATTTTAATTATTAATATATTTAATTAAAAATATAAGTATTATATTAATATATTTTTTAATATAGTGTAATAATATTTAGTATTAAATTATTCGTTTAATCAAATGTGCATTAAAATTCTATTCTAAACTCATTTTTAGGTTCATATTGAAGGGAAAATATAAAAATTAAGAATTTTGCTTAAATCAAACTATTTAGTTATATCCATTGACTTTATAATAATTTAATTTTTCAAACATGTGAAATTTTTACATAATTCAAATTCAAAAAAGTTTGTACTATCATTATTAAATATATTTATAAAATGAAAATAATTTATTGTGTATGTATGTTTTACTTTTGTCTTGTTATATATTCTACTCTTTCTTCAAAGCGCATCAATTTCAAATATATATTAATAAACGCAGCGAATGTTGGTCCTGAATTTCTCGACATCCTTAGCGCATCTAGGAACACCAGGAGAAAATTTAAATCTAAATAAATGTCATGGAGCTTAGCCCGAAGAACAATGCAATTCGATTGCAACTTCCTTTTTTTTATGGTCTACACCTCATCTCGCCAAAATGAATGTGGACTTGAGTTTTTTTTTTTTTTTTCTATTTTCACTCGTCTGCTTAATGTGCCCATGTCTATTAAAATATTTTATAAAAGATTCTAAATTTACTGAGTTTTGTAAATTATTTGAGTATATCATGTGTAGATGCAAGTGACCGAGATTCGCTCGCATAGCACTCAAATAAGCCAAAGGTTTGACATATTTGACGACCATATATACTTAAATAATAAATTATCATAATATAAACTTATTTCAAGTTTTAATTGATGTGAAAAATTATAAATGCTTAAAAAACTAAATTATTAGCAAATCAATGGATATAATAAAATAGTTTGATTTGATCGAATTTTTTATTTTTATATTTTTTATCTCAATATGGACCTCAAAGTGGGTTTAGAATAGCATTTTAATGCATATTTGATAAAAATGAATAATTAAGACTATTACATTATATAAAAGTAAATATATTAACATGATATTTATATTTTTAATTAAATATGGCATAAATTAAAATTATTTTTATTTATACAATTTGAACTGAATAATAATAATATGAAATGTTAGATAAACCTTCACTCACAAAATGTAACCATGGCCTACTTTGCCACTAAGTTTTAATTGTTAACAAAAGCATTTTTGTAAAAAATGTTATAAAGAAGAAGTTGGATGGTGTTTGGCCTTATTTTAGTTTCAAAACTACTAAAAGTGCTTTTAGATATATAAAATAATAAAAAAGAACATATGAAAACATTTATCAATAAAAATTATTTATATGCATAGTTTTTATTTTTTTAAAGTAACTAGCTTATATAATATTAAAATTAGTTAATATTAATCATTTAAATTAGATGTTATGTATCATACACTCAATTGAATTTGAAAGTAAAATAAACAAATAAATAATTTACAAAATAAAATATTTACTTTGGGTTTAAGCTTGCTTTTATTCGAATTAAATGATCGCTTTAGTTAGGGCTAGAACTATCGTTAATAATTGATCGTCTTTTCTTTATAAAGAGCTTAGTTTGATATTTATTCATCCTAATAATATTATTATCTATATTTTTAATGGTTATCCGAGTCTATTTTCATGATTAAAAATGAACAAAAAATTCTAAAAATATTATTTATCAAATATATATTTTATATTTACTTTAAAATACTATATATAAAAATAGTCATTATTAGAGAATTTTTTAAATAAAAATAAGATATTGATCTCTACTCATTGGTTTCATCATAATATAATTTTTTAGTATTTATATATTATAACTTAATAAAAACCATAAATTAAATTTTATTAATAGTTTTAAACTATACTCAATGGAATGAGAATAATTTGATAAATAGTGAAGTTAAATTATACAAAATAAATATTTTATTTTAATATTTATTATTGTCAACTAAATAAATTCTTACAATAATAAAATTTCTTGTTATGTTGTATTGACGAGATACTAAATATATAGCATGGCTTTCATTATATTTACATATATTAATACAATGCCATTTAATATCACATTTATGACATTTGTTTATGCTTTTTTACAAAACAGCTGATAATTCAACCGAATGCATGGTCGGACCCAACAACACTAGTTCAAACAACATGGTCTAATGGATGATTGGAGAGTAAGCATTATTAAAATGATGAATCACACGGGCTAAACATTTTAACTCTTTTTATTTAGCAAAATTTATTTATTAATGATTAATAAGCATCTGAAACTACTAAACAACTAAAATCAAACAATAAAAATTATTTGTTGTCCATTAAAATAAGTGACTTAAAATTGTTAAGCTTCTATTGTTACAATTGAACCTAGATTGCTGAAACAATCGGCAAATGGAAGAATTATTCTTGTACACCATAGGTTACCAGCAACATAAATGTAAACCAAAACAAAAATTTTGGCAAATGAAAAATTTGACAATTAAGAGGATAAAATTTAAAATTGTCCAATAATAATTGAATTAATTACAACTGGGCCGGTGAATCGAACCAAAGTCGCCTGGATTGGGCTGATGTATGGGCCGAAAAGGTATGGGCTGGGCTGAAAGTGGGCCCAGGCTCGACCCAGTTAGCCGAAGTGGGCTAATGGAAGGTAGGGAACTTTAAAATGGCCGGTTAGAATGGGATAATAAAGTTTCTAGAATAGAGAAATATAATTGAAAATACATTAATAAATGCTATAAACACTCACAAATGATTTTATTAAATTAGATTTGAATATTTAAAAAAAGTCTTGATCACTTAATGCCAATGTCATCAAAACCGGACCAGTGGTTCAACAGTTTTATTTTTTTTTATATAAAAATTTTACAACATGATTTTAAAAAAATCTAAACCATATATATCAATTCAAATATACATATCTTTTGTATAATAATATACTATTTTAATTTATCCTTTTATTTTATTAATAATATTAAAATAATAAAAATTTCATTACTGAACTGAACGGGACTAGATTGGACTAATAAACTGACCAGTAACCAGCTGGTTCAGTTCGGTTTTGATAACAATGCCTAATGCTGTGCATCTATATTTTATTAATGCTATGAATTGGAGAGCAACTCGTATATGAGATATTCTATATTCAAAATAAAATATCGCTTGAGTTTGAATTGCATGCTAATACATTGGCAATAAAGTTACCAAATGCATATTGATAAGAGGTAAATTTTATAAGTGTGATTAATTATTTTATAATTAAATCAAAACTCTTAATATCTTATATATAATTACAAAAAATAATAATATTTTGTCATATTTTGTTATTTGAATAAAGCACTAAAAGTATTATTTTTAAAGATTTAACCTATTCAAAGATCAAATCTCACTAAGTTATTTAATATTAAATATTTACTTTAATTTATGTTACACTAATGGATTTAATATTTCTTTAAGGTATAAAACATTAAAAAATATTATTGCATTAAATCTATAATAAAGATTAAGTCTTGATTTTGTAACTCCTGATTTTAGATTTAATGTGAAGGTAATTTTAAATTTTTATTCTTTATAAAGTTATTCAAATCTATTAGTTTAATATAAATTATAATAAATATTTAAAATTAAATATTTTTAACATAATTTGATCATTAAATGGATATATAATGAGAAAATGAAAATTTTAGGTTTTTATTAGCAAATAAAAATAAAAATTATAGCTATATATAATAGCTGATTATTCAAAATAGTTATATTATAGTTGCATTTTTATGCTTTTTAACTAAATTAAATAAAAATAAATTAATCACATTTATGGCAATTCTCATGATTTATTTATGTAAGGATTAAATGATATTGAAATCAATCTAAAATAATTGCTACAATAATATTATATAAACAAAATTGAATAATCTTTAAAAACTAAAAATTATAAAAGCCTCTACATCAAATTGACAATTAAAAAATGATGTCTTAATGTTTATAATAGATTTAAAGTTTTAAATAATCCTATAAAGAATAGAAAATTAAAATACTTTAACATTAAATCTATGTTTAAAGTCCAATCTTTGTTATAAATTTAATACAAGGATATTTTTTAACATTTTATACTTTATAAGGAGGACCAAATCCATTAGTTTAACATAAATTAAAGTAATTATTTAAACATAAATAACTTATAAGATTTAATTTTTGAAGAAATTAAATCTTAAAAATTAATGACTTTCTTGCTTTATTCAGTTAAAAGGCAAGAAAAAATATTATAATTATTATTATTATTTTAAATTCATGCACTTCACACGCGCGCCATGAGTGATGTGGCGCTCTCCAATTTGCAGCATCAATATTTTACTGTGTATCTCTGCAATGTGCAGCATCACATCAGGTGATCTGGACTCATTTTACAAAAACTGAAAAGGCAGTATTTATAACAAGGAAATAAATTCCGTCCACCAAAAGAGAGAAAATAAATTATTGGGGAGATTTTATTTATAACAAGGAAATTAAACGGGAATTCCTAGACAGGTTTAGCTGTCCACAAGAAGTGAGGAAATGAAATTACTTGGGAGTGAGGAAAAGAAATTCCTGGGAATATTGTCTATGAAAGGAGAGGAAGGTTTAAGGATAAGGGAGGTAAGTAATTAACGATATCCTAATTCTTTTACATTCTATTTCATATGTAGTTTTCGCTAGTAAAAATGGGTGTTTTCACTTTCTTTACAATTCATGTGATTTATGAAAATGTGTAATCTTACAAGTAAATTTGTAAATAAGTTATATTTTGGAGATGTCTTTTTGAGTGATTTAATTTTAGACAATTTTGGAATACTATTTAGTTATTTGAGTTAAAAAATTTTTTTTTAAAAAGTTTTACCTTTAATTATTATATATTTAAAATCATGATGGATCAAGCTAATTAAAATTAGTTTAGAGAATGGTTGTTTAGTTACTTGGGCTTGAGAAAGATTTATTTGTAATGTTTCCAAAATATAAAAACTGGCCGAGGAAAATTGTAAGATTTGTGTTTTGTTAAAATAAGAAAAACTTGAATTTTTCAGGGGCCCACTCGAGAATCACACTCATTTTAGTTCATCCGGATATTAGGCACAACTTATGAATTAGACAAGCTTCTGATTACCTCAGTGAGGATCGGATAACCAGCTTACCTCAGTGAGG